>DWJZ01006101.1:0-13353 GCA_018249125.1 Asbolis capucinus
TGTGTATTTATAAATGTTTATTGAACTTTATCAGTTACCTGATCACCATATGATAGTACAAGTAAAAAATCTTAATTTGGGATCATATGGCCGTGTGTAAATTGTCCTAAGATGTTTATTGTTATAATACGTGGGGGTTAAAAATCTTCAAAAAGCGTTAGTTAATACTAAAATGCCTTGGATGAATGGAAAAGTTTCGTGACAACTTTCGTACCCTATAGATTCACCGTTTGCTGCTCAAGATACTTGCTTCAACCATCTTGTCTTTAGACCTTACCTCAGGTTACGTTAGGTTGACCTTAGGGTGACCCCATCTCGCTGTGCACCGTGGTGAATAACAGGTCGTCGACCATTCATAATCGACAGCTTCTTTTGATTGGTGAGAGCTTAGCTATATCAAAGCGAAGCGAAGGACGAACTCGTATGTACATATTTAATGAAACGTAACTACCAACAGTTGCTGTTTACTTGATCCGATGACTCAGCCCATTCCTCACTGCTAAAATAATTACTGTACTTTATGATCATTACAATGTTTTCACTGGCTCGCTGAGGCGTGGGAAATTAGCTGGAAAATCTGGAAAATGAATGAATTGTTTATATGGCCGGCTATGACCTGACGGAATCGCCGACACGACCGTATTTATATAGGGACGAGTCATCGCACAAATATCTCGTATATACAGCTCGACGTTGTTATACTAGACCTGATAGCTAGCGTGTTTTTGGCAACACATTAGACCAATCGACCTTATATTAGAAACGTGATTCTTCAATAGTTTTTTTAATATATGGTGCAATTTTATATCACCTAATCACAATGTAATTTTAACACTTTTTCTGAACCCTTTGATTATCATCGTAACCCATAATTGTCTCGCTACTGGGCTCGGGTCTTCTCTCACAATGTGAGGGGGACAGGCATACCACCACACTGACCAAACTAGCCTATTCCACGCAGTAACACAGGAAAAATCTTTCCTCGGCTCCGAAATTTGTGGTACCAAGGCCATTTGATGACGTCATGTGTTTTATCTGAAATTATTGGTATAGAATCAAGTCTAGACATGATCTTGATTAGCGAAAAAGTCCCGTTTATCATTACACGCGTTTCACATAGTAATAAAGGTAATATATTTTTTTTACATATTATATGTTAGTGCTTGACTTCAGTCCCACCTGATGGAAAGTGGCGATGAAGTCTTAGATAGTAAATCGCATTAACTTAGAAGAATTCTATTCACTCTTGTCTTGAAGACTCCTACATTATACTTCATTATATCCTACTAATATTACAAATCATGATCATCTTCTCAACCCATCACGGCCCACTATTGAGCACAGGGTTTTCTCTGAGTGAGGAGGTTAAGGCTATAGTCTACGTTGGCCAAGTGCGAATTGGCAGACTTCATACACTTTTGAGTTTTGCAAACTCTCCGGAATGCAGGTTTCCTCACGATGTTTTCTTTCATAGTTATAACGAGTGACATTTAAATACCTAAAACGCACATAACTCCGAAAAGTCAGAAATCAACCTGGGATTCGAACCCGGACCCCCCGAGTAGGAGGCCGAATTTTTAACCACTAAGCTATCGCCGCTTTATTATACAGAATATTACAAATGCGAGTGTACAAATATGTTTGGATGTTTGTATTTACTTTACGTGCTAATCGTTGAACATATTAAAATGAAACGTAGCACACAAATACATACATATGTAGATTACAATCTCGGATAACATACATATATAGTGTACTGTTTAACAACACATGTAAACGGAGTCGTGTGCAGAAACTAGTTTATTATAAATACTACTAGTGTTTGATTGAAGATGAATGCAAAAGGGAAATATATTGTATAATATTTCATTACCTATTTATTATGCAATTTCTTAAGGAAATTAATATTTTTCCTCAATAGCTAACGGCATACTACGTAACAAGGAGAACTTTGTCTAATGTATGGAACACTTTATAATGCGTATGTTCGCGTTGTTTAGGAAGTTTTCACACTTTATCAAACAAAACTCAATAATACTAAAACTACTCAAAAATACTAAAGAAAACTCTAAAATACTAAAACAGCTCAATAATACTAAAGAAAACTCTATAATACTAAAACAGCTCAATAATACTAAAGAAAACTCTATAATTCTAAAACTGCTCAATAATACTAAAAGAAAACTCTATAATACTAGAACTACCGAATAATACCAAAGAAAACTCAATAATTTGCCAAGTATTGTGTTAAACTAAAAGAAAAGTTAATTTATTTAAACCTTATTCTTTATACTAAAAAAGTCTTGTACAAAATGCAAACTTAATGTTAAAAGCATTTTTTGTCACTCAACATTAGAGCAACTAAGCAAAAATCTTGACTTTGAAGCACAATGTTAAAAACGAATTAGTAGTATTAAACGAATTAATTATTAGAGAAACTACAGTATATTTAGAATACTGATTTCTGTTTCAGGGATAAATTGAAAAAGATTCGAAATTTCTTATTAAAAAATGCGTGAAAAATTATTAAACTTGAATAATACAAACAATTAAGTAAAAAAAAAACACATCAAAATTCCTATCAAACTGAAAAACTCCAAAACTGATATATTTTAAAGTGCAGGTAATTTGGAATACAGTATTTCAAATTGTATAAATACTTTTTCTTTTATATTGCCAACAGGAAAAACAAAAACTAAAACTCAGTTCTATTATATTTGTAACAATTGTAGTCTATAGATCTCCAGGTAATCAGTCTGTTTTAAACAAAATAGACTCTAATAATTAAATAATACACAGTATTTTTTATTATTTCCTGTCCTTAGTTTGCAATTATCACAAATATACATGCATACATATGTGTACAGCACTGTACCCACGAAACGAAAGAGCAATAATAGTTTAGATGATCTCCAAAATCTTCCGCAGCCACCATGTTATTGGTTTGGGTAAATACATATATTTAAATTTAACGGATATATGCCACCTAATTTGAAACGAATGAATATATTCATAAAATCATCTCAACCCATCAAGGCGCACTATTGAGAACGGGTCTCTTCTCTGAATGACAAGGTTAAGACCCTAGTTTACCACGCTAGCCAAGTGCGGATTGGCAGACTTCACACACTTTTGAGTTTTGCAAACTCCCCGGCATGCAGGTTTCCTCACGATATTTTTCTCCACCGTTATAGCGAGTGACATTGCGCGCCCTGGGTTTCAGACCCGACCTCCGAGTAGGAGGCCGAATTCTTAACCACTAAGCTATCACCGCTTTTAGTTGCAGCACAGATATTAACCTTTACACAATATAACTAAACTAAGATAAGATAAAATAAAAACAATTTCTTACTTATACACACAGGATAAAAAGGAAAATCAAAATTATCAGGCAAAGAAATGTATTGTCTGTGCTAACGTCGTCAAAAAGGCTTCCGCTCGGCTTATGTCACAGCTGTCCCCAAGACACTGATTTTCAGCAGAGCGACTAGAAACAGGGCGCCAGCCGCGCTGACGATATCTCGTAAAAGTAAAACGATAACTGAATTTAAAAAGTGACGCGTAACAATTCCAAGAATGATTATCACAGACACCAGGAAATACAACATATTGAAGCAAATATTTATTTCCCGTGTGCATTCAAGCTCTGTTTGTTTGTTTGTCACCGCTACTCCATTGACGACTTTACCTCGCTAGAAAATGATAGGATGTTGTTCTCATGAATTTTTATATAAAATAATAGCTTGCTGCACTCCTTGTGAAAGTTAAAGTGTGCAGAACTTCACAGTGTTCGGTAATTTTCGTACCATAGAGTACAAAGGTTTTGTTTCACGTATTAGATTATATTGATAGAAAGAAAGAAATATTGGATTTTACCTGCGCTCGTGGCCAGCTGTTTCATCAAATTTTGTTTCATTTTATTCACTTCATCTTTTATCATATGCACTAATATTCCAGGGATAGAAATAACGGCAAGACAAATTATAAATTCACCAATTGATGAATACAATGTCCTCTGCAAAGTCTGTTAAAAAATTAAAAAATAATACATACGTATATTTTATTTCTATGTGTGTTATGAGCATTAACTTATATTTTATTTAGATCACTATAAATAAATATTATACAAGCGTCTTTTCAATTTATAATATGCTAAAAACTGCCCTTGCTTCACTTCGGAACAGTCAGTTCTAAAGTAGTTACTGTGACACAACTGTTACAGTTAGACATAATGGTGTCGTGGACTTATTTGCAAATATTGATGTACTCTATAAAACTGTGGTGCATTAGATTGCTCTATGGTCAATAATTTTCGCAGCGTACGCGATATAAGGAATTTAAAAAGTAGTTATTGTGACATAACTGTAACAGACATATGTCATATCGGACTTATTTGTAGGGTTTTGCTGTCCTGTGTAAACCTATAGTACATTACTTTGCTTTGTCATAAAGATTTTTCTTCACACATTGGATTACATTATCGAAGTTTTAATACGGGATCTTAACGTTTTTAAAGTTAGTATTGTGACTGTCAAAGGTAATGTCGGATTCTAATGGAAAAAAAATGCACATCGGCCCAGTACTTTTCTAGCCTTTTCTCTTCAAACAAACATACAATCAAATATTTACTCTTTATAGTATTAATAAAGAAGCAAAGATATATTATGGCGGAAACTAACCTATATATAAATATCTATACTATATAGTACATAAATATTTATACTAATAATAAATATGTAACGTCGTCAACTCCCGCAGGATAGCATGCTAAAATTGGCACGGCAACTCCGAAACTGATGGACAAATTTAGATGGATTCTATCATATTTATGGCGTATGTAAGGACAATGGTAATAGGATATATTTTATCCCAGAAAACAACTTTGTTCTTGTGGGATAACAGGTTAAAGTTAGTATGACAACTCTGAAACCACTGGACTACTCTTCCGAAACGAAGCGAGGGCGATAATTTCTAGTTAACATATACTTTTTTATACAAACTTACCACTATCAAGCATTTCTTTATAATTAGATAAATGTACAACACTGTTTTTGGGAAGCTTGTGATCATTAATGACGCAAGCTGAAAAATACAAACAATATAATTAAATTAGTTTTATATCGAACTAGTTTTTCTTCACGGCTACGTCCGCGAGGTCCACCTCCTTTCTGCACTCCCTCCTCTTCAACTCTCAACTTCTTCATCCTCTTACAGTCAACATCTCATCAAGTGCATGAACACAAAGTGCTATGTTAAAGAAATTATAATTTAGATTACAATGTAAATGTCTTCAAGTCAAGAGTGAATAGGCTTCTACTAAGTTAATGCGCTTTACCATCGAAGAGTTCATCACCACTTACCATCAGGTGGGATCGCAGTCATGCGCTATCTTATTAATGGTAAAAATAAGAAAAAAAAATGCATACCAATCTTGCAGCTGTTTTTCCCAAAATGATTAGCCTATGTTTCACCTCAATTTTTATTCTACCTCTGTACCAAGTTTCATTAAAATCGGTTTAGTAGTGTAGGTGTGAAAGGTAACAAGAGGATGTTCAGTATAGTAATATACATATCTGTTGCACATTATTGTACAGACATATGGATGCCAAGTGTTCGCCGGTGCGCGCCACTTTTGTGATTACTCTGTGGCGTCGTGCTCTATTCTGTGCGTGCAGGGTCTGTGGTGATTACGGATTTGGCGCGCAATGTTAAAATATTTTTACTAATGTACTAAAATTGTTTTTAAATAAATATACCAATTTTTGTCCCAAATTAAGTTATTATTTACGCATTCTTGGGGCACGAAATGTCATCGAAGACATGAAATTGGTGGCCCGTGAGGGGAGCTAAATACGAAATACAACAAAATCAAAATTTTCGCAATTATAATAGTAGTAGCTGTGATCAGTTTTGATGTGATTTAATTTTAGATAAAAAGAAAATTTTGTTACCAGTATATGCAACGGCATACTATTATTCTCCAGGTTGTCAAGCAGACTGTCATAGCTCCGTATACACTTTCTGATACATGCAATGTTCTTTATAATACTTTCTTCATGATCAGTAACATTATTGACAGGAGCCTTCATATTACATAACTCCTTCTGATTAATTGATAAACGACTTCGAATTGCGTCGAAAACAATGTATATAGGAATATAGCCCATGAAAGTCACTATAGAAATTGTAGCAATTGCCACATAATTAAAACCAAAATAATTCACTGAGTAAACATCATAGAGAATAACTGAAATTTTAATTGTTAAAACTAACAGACCAAATATGTATGTGCGATACGATACGTAACAGCCTCGGTACTTAAAATCGTCGTCGAGTACTTTCAAGTTTGAAAAGAATTTTAAGTAGTAATTTTCTCCTGTCACAAATGATATGAGAAAATTCAAAATGAATGCATTACTGTAATAAAATGTAGTAGTATAAAGAATCTTTTTATCGTATATTATATAAATTGCAATAGCGTACATTGACAAGCCACAAATCACACAGTAGATACGGAGTAGAAGTTTGAAAATATTTGAATCTACGTTATAGTAATATCCAAGAAACAGACGGATATTGAGGACAAATTTTACCGAAGATTCGGATAGCAGGTAATGCTTAACACGGCGAATACAATCCATGTTGTTCACACGACCGTTGGTAGCGTCATAGACTGAACAGCTTAGCCCTGTAGAAGACCTAATGTCATAGTTTATCAAAATCGACAATTTAACTGATTTCGTGATAAGCTTGTAATAAGTGTTTTTATGGAAGACTAGAAAATGCCCTCACTTCGCTCTGGAAGAAGAGTTCCAGTGGATTCAGAGTCGCAATACTGATTTTAACGTATTATCCCGCGGGAACAAAGCAGTTTTCTGGGATAAAATGTATCCTATAGACATTGTTTTTACATAGGCTACAAACATGCAAAATTTCATCTAATTCCGTTGGATTCGTAGTTGCACTAGTAATTTTAACCTGTTGTCCTGAGGGAACAAAGCCTTTTCCCGGGATGAAACCTAACCTATAAACATTTTCGAGTTTTAAAATTCGATTATGCCACGTTTCATGTAAATCTGTTCAGTGGTTTTTGCGTGAAGCTCGAACTGACAGACAGTCAAATAAATCCAAATAAAATTGTTTTGGTTTCTATATCGACACCAAGACCTCCCTGCAACAAAATTTCCAAAAAATTCTTAATGTACAGAATTGACCCCGTTACAGTTTTATTAAAAGTGTAGACTATTAGGAACACGAGTTAAAAACAACCTACTCGGATTGGTGAAGTATTCCCACAAAATATTTCAAAAGTTATAACAGGACCTGAAGTTAAAGAATTTCAACACTCGCATGTTCTCTGCTTCTCGATGTTTCTCTTTTGATACATTACGAATGCTATTAAGGAAATAACTAGGAGATACTTCAAGTGCCTAGCAAAGTACGAGGCTTTGGTAGTATGTAGCTTAGCAATCCAATGTACTAAAAATATTTTAAAGAAGCTTTATTAAAATATTTAAAAACACAAGCCCTAATACGGAGAAACAATATAAAATTTCATAACCGTATTATTAACCGTTGAGGAATTCCCTAGTCTGGAGCCAATCCTCAGCACGGTAGCAGATCATACTTATCATAAAAATGCACTTGTATCGGAATTGAAGCAGTATGCAAAATTTTAATTTCGTCGAGTATGAGGAAGTAAGTCTTATTAAGCTTGAAGATTTGACCCGTAACAAACAAATATAGTAACATACTAATATACAAACATATAAGAATACACTGCAAGTAAAAAAAAACTTGTAAAATAAATCTCTCTGTACCCACTTTAAGGGCAAATAATATAATTAGATTTGACCTTTATTGTAAGACAGTTGACAGCAAATTTTGTCGTTCATATTTTGTCGGTTTTATATTTCTCTTGTAAGTAGACTCTAAAAATAAAATAAAATAAACACTATAAATTGTCTGGCCGTTTGGTCTAGTGGTTGCTGGACCTGACTGCTACGCCCATGGTCGTAGGTACGATTCCCACTCAGGTCAAACTTTTCTGTGATGAACAGCAATGTTTGTTCAGTGAGTCTGGGTGTAAAAATATCTATAAGTACATATATGTATATTATAAAAATATATATGTACGATTATCACTGATCACCATTGCACTAGCTAACGCTTAGTTTGAATTCCGCTGGTCATGTGGGATTTGTCTAAAGATATTTATTTATTGAATGGATAGGCTAGAAATGACAAGGTGGTTGAAAATACAGTGGTTATTATTACAGGAAGACATCAAATGATTATGGAAAAGGTATAAATAATCTATAATTCCATCAAAGTGTTTTCAGGTTAAGGCGCTGTTTTATCTTTGTTTTAATCAGAAAAAAGTTATTTCAATGTGAAATTTAATTGTAGATTTATTGTGTACTGTTTCAAAAATTACTCTTCGTAACATTTAATAAGTACCGACCGTTACTCACTTCACTTCGATATGTGCTTTGGTCACATAATACCTCGGCCATGATTCGAAAAGAATATTTAACAATAATGATAGTGAGAATATGTTCCCATATATTATATTCTTAAAAGTTTTTTCCTTCCTAAATAATTAAAAATCAATGGTTTTAAATAAAATTAAATAAAAAGTTATGGTTATGTGCCCGATATCGGATACTACTAAAAAATGTTTATAAACATTCTTTTTTTGAAAAGATATTTCGAAGAAAGAATTCACTACGAATTGTGGCCAGGGAATAGATTTCGGGTCATCTACAAAAATGTGTCTTGGCAAATTTCGGCGCAATTAAAACGTGAGCTGGTATTTTATTTACTAAGCGTCCAACACAGCCAGTTTAAGCACTGGAGTGAGTCAGTTGGCTGTCCGACTAATCACGTTGTGGACTTTAATAAATCCAAAAACATTTGTATATTCAATTTTTCCAACGGTTTTTATTGAGAATTCGTTTTAAACTTTTATATGGGAAGTGCAAAGCTGTGTTTCGATGGCCATACTAAAACACCCATACAAGTTTTATTACTTCACGGACTTAAATAAAATATAACTTGAGAAATGCATGCCAGGAAAAGTGTCAAGAATATCTGAATAGATACGTGTACAGTCGTAAAATATAAAAATATTCATGAAATAAAAATTCTGTTATAGATAGCCTTAGGAATTATTACGTCTTTTTGTATGTACCTAATATTATGGTAATTTTAATTGATTTAATTTGTTTTATGAACGACTTTTTTATTGACTTGATATATTAGCTCTCGTGTAAATTATTTTAACCTAGTCTTCCAAATTCTATACGGTTGTTGGAAACGCGCTGGACAGAAACCGGTGGAGGCAGAACATCCGTGCCAATTACAGTTCTGACGACAATCCTCTAACATGAGGGACCGACCAGAGAAAGTACTTTAATTTATACCTCTTTATATATATTTTACTGAAGTAATTATTATTTATCAATCCAGTAAATTAACATAGGGATAAGGGTGTTTGTTAGTGGTAAAACCTTCTTGAGACCTCCTATGCTTGAAGAGGCACAAGGCCGTCGGACCCATTCGTTACGTAGCAGTCGTTGGGCCCTATCGGAGGTCTTCCGGCAGTTCTTTCCGACAATTGTTGTCCACTAATCTAATCTGCAATGGGGTAGAGTGGTGAAGTATGTTCTAGACAACCTCACTTATAAACCTCGTGGGTCTTAGTATCTTGCAAACGCTAAGCGATTACGAGAATTTTGCGATGATTGCTTGTTGATCGCAAATTCGTATTACGTATCAGCGATAATCGTGTTAGTAAATTGATATTAGCACTGTTTATGTCGCAAAAGTGCACAGTATCAATCAGCAAATGTTAAGCAAATAATTTATAGAAAAATATTTTTGTTTGCACAGTGCGACAGTCTGTATCATTATTGCTGGTTGTTTGCTGCCTGATCGCTGTTTGCAAATGTTAGCTATCGTACTCAGTGAGGACCGTCAATGAATTCAGTTCTCTTAAGTTTATTTTATCGTCTTAAGCGTTAATATGTGTAAAATATTCAAACAGCATTAGCACTTTGACCACATCCAAAATTGCTACAGTTAACCCTGCAAATGCATTCGACGGGTCTTAATGACTTTGGGTTCTAGTTTAATTTAATATGAACTTGCAACAAGACGCTGGCCTAAGACGCAAGTAATACAAGAGAGCTATACAGACTCCCGGATTAATGAAATTATTATTTGTTTATACTAACATTACAATTAAACATCCAAATATTGTTTGTTTGTTTCTTTGAGGAGAACAGGCTCCAAAAGTAATGGGCCGTTTTGAAATTTTTTTTTACATTGAATCTTATATTAACCTTTACTAGAATGGGTTTGACCTCGCTTTGCTTCGGTATAGAAAATGACGTAGAAGAGACTTTATACATAGACATATATTTTATGATTATAAACAATGAACAGACGAACAGACAAAAATGTTAAAAAAAGCTATTTAGCATTCTCTTTAATACTAAGAATCCCCACAAGGCTTTCTTCAAATATTTTCTCTCAGATGTATTTCATATAAAGACAGATTTATTCTATGTATGATGATGAATGTTGCGATAGTAAAATAGCAGCAACTAACGCAAGTCTGTAATGTTTCTTACAAAGTGATTTCATGTGGTGTCGCGAGCAGACGGCACGGCACGGTAATGTGCGGTAGGATTAGAACGAGACGTCAACAATACCCGGAATCTTTGGAATAATGGAAAATGGAGCGTGAAAGCATTAAGTTACGGAATAATAGAAGAAAGGAACTTTATTCCTTGTCTTTTTCAGAAATTTAAAAGAATGAAAGTCTCGCAACATTGCACTGGAATACAGATTGGCAATTCCCAAAAAAAACTGTAGTGTTGCATATATTGACAAATGCGGTATATCGATAACTTTTTTTCTTCGTTTTCGATGATCGTATCAACGGTTGGCTTGTCTACCTCCAGGATTGTCCACTGATAAATAAATCATTAAAAATGTTTAGTTGAACTCGCTGTAGTATAGAAAAATAATCGTACTGTTTTACGTTTTGGCTTTCATCAAATGAGGTCTTATTTTTAATATTTTGATTTTGTTGATTAAGAAAAACACAGTAATTTTTCGTAGCATTATATATCAGTATTTTTATAAAACGTGATATTGTTACTTGCGGCACTGTCCCTATAACTGCTTTTAATTATAACCATTACGGTCCACTAATAAAATTAGTGAACACCATCTGCGTTTAAGGGTTAAATCGTTGATAACCCGGTAAGGCTTAAAGAAGTTAGTGAATTAAACATAATTTGATTATAAATGAATTGTAGCGGAGTTTGTTTGAATGACACCTCTGGTAACCCTTTAATGTCACTTGAAATAAATTAAATGCTGATGAAAGCCATCGGTGCTTATTGTTATTGTTAGATAGCAGTCGTTCTGCCATGTCGGACGCCTTCGGATGGCATAAAACTTCTAAAGTTGGAGTACGCTCTTTAGGATGGACCTCAGGACCATAGACCTCAGACCGGTGCTCAGTAGTGGGCCATCAATTGTTTGAAGACAATTATTGAACTGTATAGAAGTATCTATTATGTATTCTTTAACTTGTAAAATATAGTATAAGCGTAACGATATAACAAAAATTCCATTTAATCCATAACAAAAGTATGCAAAGCACATCAAAACCAGACACCGCCAAAAATATAACAAAACATTAAGCGACGAAGGTTTGAATTTTTCAAACGTCCAATCTACATTATCTGTTCAAATATAAAAATAAAAATACACTCCATAGACGGAGGAAATGCCTTTGTATTTGTCAATGTCACGTCCCCAATGGTTGGCAAGCGAAGTAATATGGACAAAAAAAGAATTCATGACATTTTTTGTCACAAATGAACCGTGTCGCTCTGGCTTCTCTTATTAGATTAACAGGTCGATTTGCAATTCTGTGTGTTACACACATACATACATGTTTATTTTACGGAAATGAATCGCAATTTAGTAGAGGGGTCGTATTGTTGAATCAGCATCTAATATTTATATTAGGGCCTTACTGCACGCGTTTTAGGGTTAAGCTGTTCGGATTCTGATTAAAGATTTTTTTTTCTCTTATTTAAAACTATTCTTATATATTATATATATATATATACATATATGGGTGTGTGTATGTATATACTAGCAGCCTAGAGAAAGTTATCGCTACCGGTTAAATTTAATAAGATATATATATATGTATATATATATAGAAATATTAATTTACTTGCATAAATTTTTGATTTTTGCTTACAAGTTATTTTATATCCATTTTCCTATTTCTTTTATATATCGTGAAGTTTTTGTGGCGTAAATGCCCATAGCTTTAAGTCTTTCAGCAAATCTGGCCATAGTTCCACACGCTCGCCAAGTGCGGATTGGTGGACTTCACACATCTTCGAAATTTACGGGGAACTTTCAGTAAAGCAGGTTTCCTCGCGATGTTTTCCTTCACCGAAACAATTCATAGTCAACTTCTGATACGCACATAACTTTGAAAATTGGAGGCGCGCTTCGCAGGATTTGAACCCGGGCTGGGCGTTGAAACCATTAGGCTTTGTAACTGTACACTTTGTAACTTTGTACACATTGTAACTGTAAACACAGAAAGATGATAACCACTTATATGTAACAAAGTCTCCACATCTAGCCACGTGTCGATATGATTAGTTCGTTAATTCATTGTATTTGAAAACATATGTACAAATTATTAAAAATTAAACTCTATCGCAACGACATAAAATTTAAATTCGTTTCAATAATTTCTTACTGAAATACCAGAAAATTTCACGTGAAGCAATGCCACTAGAAATTGGGTTTTATTACGATGTATTAGAATCCTTTTCAGGATGAATGTGATTGCACTATGTTGTAATGAAATTTGTGTCTTATGTCGTTGTTTTAAGAGTGAATATAGAGTGAAATAATTATTAAAGTTAATCCCGTGCTCACGAACGAATTAAGTTGACCGCCCGCAGTTTTTGCTACTCAGTACAATGGGTTCTTTAAAATAGGAGTGTGTCCTTGCGAAATTACCCCACTGAGTGTCTTGATTTTCAAAAAAGCTTTTCTTCTTAAATCGTGTAGGTATTATACATTTATATATCAACTAGTTTCTGCTATCGTAAGTAAGCTTTTTTGAGGATAAGACACTCCTATTTTAAGGAACGCAACACATAAGCGTCAGTTATTCCAGACTATAAATAAGTAAATAAATATCTTTGAACAACTCACACATGGCCATCTGACCCCAAACTAAGCGTTAGCTTGTACTATGGTGATCAGATAACTGATAAACATACATATATACTTTTA
>DWJZ01006102.1:0-13349 GCA_018249125.1 Asbolis capucinus
AATGGTACAAAAGAGTTAACTGATAAAACTACAAAAAGTTTAACTCTCCTGTTTGTCACAGGTTGCTAGGCAACGGTGTGTTATTAAACATTCCAGATCGAATTTGCACAGAGTATAGTTAGGATACGCTCTTGGTCCATTAACTGGTTTATTTTAATATACTTCAAAAGTTATAGAGCCGTTTCCCGCGGCAATTAAAGATATTATCATAACGCTTGATCTTGGTATATCAGGTTCTAGGCATATTTTGTATCATTAAAAGAACCTATCTAGAACGATGTTTTATCACAATATCTAGACCGTACTTATTCCATCACGCTCGCCAACTGCGGATTGGTAAACTTCACACATCTTCGAATACTTTAACGGGAACTCTCACTAGCACCGTAGCAAGTGATAATTAACCGGTGAAAATTAGAGGAGCGCACCGGATTCAAACCTAGGACTTCCCATTCGAGAGAATATTAGGCGCATGCTAACCGTTAGGCTGTCAGTGCTCATCACAGCTCACACATTACAACTATTGGTCCGTCGTAACGCGGTGTCTAATGTGATCGATCGGTCTAATATTTTGACTGAAATAGTTCGCGGGGTGTAGTAGGTTATGGTATATACGAAACGTTCATAGTCCGGCGGCTTGTTTTGATTGTATGAGAATAAGTGACTACTAGTGGCGAAAGTTTTGTTTCACGTGCTTCGGAGGGCACATGAAGCCGTCAGTTATTATAGTTAAATATCAATCGTTAAGCCACGTCGGAAGCCTTCGGAGGACATAAAATCCTCCGCCATTTGGGTTGGCATCTAACCCCTTCGACATTTCGCATTTGCGAATCGTGGAGTATCTCCTAGCGTCCTCAGTATGAGGAGAAACCTGTGCTCAGTAATAGGGCCATAGGTTGAAGCCAGTTATGTAGTCGATGGCCGGTATACACTAACGATTATGTAAGGCTATCAAAACTCGATTGTTTCCATTCCTTTCGATTCCCACGTAAACAATAACATGACGTGTCCGTTGATGGCCTCGACATTGAATTTTGTTTGTTGAAAAATAATTGTTTTAACAAGTTTTTTTACGTTTTCTGACCGGATCCATTCCCACGGTATCGTGGAACTATCCGGTTAATGTTGATAAAATCTTTGGTTTGTTTCTTTCTGTCTTACAAGTTTACAATTTTTTAAGTGTTTTTTCTATTAAGATTTTTTTATGTTTTGAATTATTTAAGAAATGCTGTGGTTCATTACTGCATTCGCCTCTGATTTTCAATAGTTATGTGTGTAATAAACTCGTAGGAAAATCTCGTGAACAAACCTGCGCGTTCCAGAAATCCCCATAAAGTTCTCAAGGTGTGTGAAGTCTACTCTGCATTGTGGACTTTGGGCTTTAGTTCACATTGTGAGAAGAGATTCGAGCCCAGCACTGGACGTATTTGGAATGCTGTAATTATTTTTTGTGCCTTCTAAGTGTAGCTTCGCATTGTATGTATGTAACTCCGTTACAATTTAATGTAAGAAAGTAGAATAAATGGCACTGTTTTTAATATTGTACAAAAATATATAAAATGACCTGTTATTTATTGATGTATTGAACTATAATTATATATAGGAAATACATAATGTGTTTCGATATTTTTTAACTAGAGTAATCGGCAAGAGGAACAGAATCTAATAGCATTATGATGAAATTGGTTGACAGGCCGGTTGGTCTAATGGTTAGTGAACCTGACTGCTACACTGAGGTCGTGGGTTCGATTCCCACCCAGGTCAAACTTTTCTGTGATGAGCAGGAATGTTTGTTCTGTGTCAGGTTGTAAATATTAATACCAATTCATACAAATATTGTTTACAAATCATACAGGCACATAATTCTTCGAAGTCAGTTAAAAAGTTTGTCATTTGTCATTTTCATAATAAATTAAATAAACAAAACAGTAAATTTTAATATTTTAATACAAAAGTTACACTAAAGACGGCTCACCGTACACACCAGCAAATAATATAAGTCCCGACCATCGATCCATAATCAAAAACACGAATTCCTTATTTGCCACAAACCTTTGACCCAGAATCCTGTCTTCCAAACCCACAACGGTCGCTGATGCTGCAACCGTACCTTCCTCCGTCACCTCAACTTCGACATTCTGTATCGTCTTGGACACGAAGAGAGGACTATCAGAAACACCAGGCAGTTCAGCTTTTTCCCGACTAAATACACTCGTTATTCCACTGTACTGTAAGGGAGGCACTAAATCTAATCGAGAAGATACCTTGAATCTTGGGATAAAGCAATCGATTTCCGGAAAAATCCCTGCTGATCTAAACTCCGTTATCCAGTCCAAGGATTGCTCCCCCAAATTATTCAACATCCTTTGTAATGGCATGCCATCAAACGGCAGCATTATAAACATTGAATACTGTTCCTTATTCCCATAAGTCATTTCTAAGATCTGCGCACCAATTGAATTAGAATCTCCTATACTGTGAGGTGCTTTATGGTACATCATGTTCACAGATCCTATTGTTCTACCTTGGGAATTGTAAAAAGTTTCCTCCTTTGTTTGCGTGGGATCGAAAGGGAATGTCCAACTCGCTTTGAAGTAAAGTGCATCGACCAAAATCATCCTTAAGTCTTCCAACAGGTCTGGTGTCACTGCATCTTTAATTCTTCCATCTGTTGCTAAGCAGATGTAGTAATTGATGTCGTAAGCTAGCTTCGTTGTGTTATTTGGATCTACTGAAAAGACTTCGCTGTTATAGAGGTTCGCTGACTCGCAGAACTCCGGATGAATTAACAGGGAACTATCGGAGAACATGGCCGATTGTCTGTTTAGTGACACATCCTTGTCATCGCTGTGGAAAATCTGGGTGACAGCTGAATGTAGAGCTTGAGTTGTCCTTAAATCATTGGGGAGGAATAGTCCCTTCATCAGCTCTGAAAAAGTTTCTCCAGCCGATCCTTCAGCAAGTAGCGCGAAGATGCTCCATATCGATAAGGGGGAAACAGCGACGTTCTTCTTTCCAAAGCTCTCTTGGAACGCGTAAACATTGTTCAGGAGTTTAAAGGTAAAGTGGTTGATAGGCGCAACGTCTAAATTATCGACATTAGGAGCTGCCGCGACAAGTCCGAATAAAACCACGATCTTCAACATACTGCGACTTTACTCCACACGTTTTCGCGCTGCACTGAGATGGGTTGTAGCGTTCCTATTATTTTCAATGGTGCCTTGCTTACTTAGCATCTCGTTAAGCAATGCCCATTCAACTGTATGAAATTAGGGCTGAGATGCGCTTATATGGGAACCCAATAGAATGTTGCGAGCTTCGATAATCAATTTGTCTCAGCTGAACAGTTATAAAATAAATCAATTATGTGGGTCTTTCAACTCTTTTATTTTCTATATATAGGAACATGCTATAAAATCGTATCCTGTTTTTGAAATGCTTGTTACTTTTATTGTTTTGTTGATGGTTAAACAATTTCATTCCATATTTATTACAGACTTTATAAATCACATAAACTTTGCATTGTACAATTTTGACTTTCGTTAAATGAACTATTGGTTCGTAATACAATATAAACGGTTTTAATTATCACCTCTAACAAATTAATGGCATATTTTGTATAATATTCGTGATAGAATAATGAATACCAAGTTTTTGGTAGCAGTTAGGAACAATTCCAGCAACTGGAAAGAGAATCTCATTAAATTTAAGATAGTCTCACGTAATTAATTGGGCAGTCATTATTAATGTCTCTGATGACCTTATAGCCAATTTAGCAGTGAGTTATTGACCTTGTTTGTAAAGTCAAGAGACGCGGATTCGATTAATTAGCGGAGTGAATGTTTGTGACAGAAAAATGTTTTTTCTCGGGTCTTTAGTCCCCTTTTTAGTATTATGTCCATTGTTTGGATTAAAATTATGCAGAAAACAGTTTTTTTTGTCAACAGTGTGATTCGAAATTCTAGTCCCGGGTGGTGTTAACGTTAAGTATCACGTCAGA
Source organism: Asbolis capucinus (assembly GCA_018249125.1). Lineage (NCBI taxonomy): Eukaryota > Metazoa > Arthropoda > Insecta > Lepidoptera > Hesperiidae > Asbolis > Asbolis capucinus. The sequence continues at coordinate 4,001 of DWJZ01006102.1, forward strand.
AATAACACTCATATCCCATGAACAAACGTTTATTTGTATCTGTCTGCTCCGTGAATCGAATCCGATTTCCTAGGCTTCACAAGTAGGATCACTACAGCATGTCACAACATGCGTGATTTTTAAAGCCATTATTCATGATTTTGTTTTGATATTAGATTCATTATTTAATGTACTTTTATAACAAGGTTTATAATTTTTTTAAAAATACAAGCTTTATTTATAGATCTCGGATACAAAGAAATACACAGTAAATTTCATAACTGTATTGTTAACCGTTGAGGAGTTCCCTTGTCTGGAGCCAATACTGAACGCAGTATCAGGTCATGCTTATCATAAAAATGCATTGTCATCTGGACGGAAGGTTTATACAAAATTTCAGCTCCGTAGGGTAAGAGAAAGTGGGTGTAGTTAAGGTTGCAAGATTTGACCCGAACACTTAAAACACACTAACACGCTTCACTTAAAAAATCACTGCAAGTTAAACAAAACCTTGTAAAAAAATTGCTTTCTGCACTGCTTCACCGTGTAAATTTTAACTGTGCCAAATCTCATAGCCCTCTGTACACGTAAACAGCGTAATTCGTAAATGGGTTTTTACCACTTTACCACGCTGTGGTGACATTAATACATAATTTTTGCTTCACGTAATCATATAAAAATAAGCAAGTCAGAATCAGCTGTACTCAGGATCGGCTCCTGACAGTGGTACTCTTCTCATTGATAAAAAGAAAATTATTTTTTTATCGCCATTACACTTATAATGCCATTAAAATTATTATTTTTTGTTTTTAATTATTTGCTTGATTTGTATAAAATCAAGACTCACATGTTGTTATATTTTGTACATCATTATTTTGTACAACAGTTAAAAAATGTACATCGTACAAGTTCATATAATAAACCCTTATTATTTATCTTTGTACCATGTCATCATTTCAAGAACGAAGTATTTACGAGTACATAAATTGCGATATCGTCAGTAAACGATAAAAATCTTTTTGTGCATTAACTAAGTAAAAAATTAAACCTCCACTTCCTTGGTACGAGCATATGCAATTACAACAACAGGCAAAATAATAAAAATATAAAAGGATTGTGTAGATACTTATAAGATAGTCCAGTTGGTCTACTGGTTAGTGAACCTGACTGCTTCACCGAAGGTCGTGGGTTCGATTCCGAGCCAGATCAAACTTTTCTGTGAAGAGCAGGAACGTTTGTTATGTGTGTCTGGGTGTAAAAATATATAAAGTATGTATTTAAAATATATACGTATGTTTATTAGTATCTTATCACCAAAGTACAAGCTAACGCTTAGTTTGGGGTCATATGTCCGTGTGTGAGTTGTCCAGAGATATTTATTTATTACGCTAAGGCTAATTTAAAGAGTTCTGAAGTTCATAGCCCGACGGCTTGTTTCGGTTATAAGCGATTGAAGAAGTTAAGAAACCGCGAGCGCGGTCAGTAAAATAATGGGTGACCGTTAGTGGCAAAACTGTCAAGAGTGCTTCCATTCGAAGGTTACGTAAAACCATCGGTTATTCTTATTGTCAGTTAGCAATCGTTAAGTCAAGTCCGAGATCGTCTGGCGGCCTGGCTCACAAATCCATGGATTTAAACACCTGCAAAGTTATACGATAAAATTAGTTTTAGAATTGGCTTCCTTCCCAGGTAGGATATAGCGTGAACATAACCAACTTCATTAAATATAGTCGTCAAAAAAAAATTTTTAGACAAATATTTTCTTTGATTCAATAATTCAACGAAACATACTTTACGAAACTCTTCACCACTAACTAATAAAATCACTATTATCTAGCAAAACCATATACTATCAGCTAACAATTTCTTTATCCTAATAACTAGTTTACATAACATTACCTAAATATCATTATTTGCTGTGAACTACGGACCTAGCAACAATACTGCGCATACCCTGATAACTATTACCTAGCAACTACTAACCTAACAAAACCGTTGTCACCTAGCAACACTTTTAGCATTAAATAAACTACTATTACATAATAGAACTATTAATTATCACATAACAATATTAGTAACTATCATCTATCAAAACCACTATCATTAAGAAAATTAAGACGTAACTATTATTTGTGTGGGTTTTTGTGTTATGTTGTATAAATACAACTACTATAGAAATGCAACGTTTGTAAAGATGGGTTGATATTTGTTCATCTTTCACGCAAAAGGCACTGGACGGATCTGAATGAAATTTGCCACACACATAGATTGTAGTCTGGATTAACAAATAGGCTATTTTTGGTTTACATTCTAGGCAAGCGAAGCTGTACACAGAAGCCAGTTTAATATTAAATAGATATTCGATTTTATGGATCATAGTTTAATCTCGAGAAATAACTCATGAACATACGTTAGGTAACGATTCAAGCACATTTATTTAACAATGGTGTGCCGGTTGACTGGCTCCTAGATGATGGATTAAAGGCATTGTTTCTTTTACGCTTCTTATGTTACTGTACACCAGGGGTCTGCGACAAGCGGACCGCGGGCCGCTTGCGACCCCTGTGCTATAGAAGTGTGGTCTACAAAAATTCCATTTACACGACGCAACTTGGTGTTTTTATGATACTCCCGATGACACATGAAATGTGCCGCGCAACTTTTAACATTTATGGCCCTTATATAAGAAAAGGTTGCCGACCCGTGCTATCACTGAATAGAAATTATGTTCAGATGTAGGTTATGTTAGGTGATACAATTTACACCTTTGTGAACATTATAAGATAGTCTTGTAACAAGTCCCAACAATGCCGGCGCAGATTTAAAAGTGATGATGAATGATGAGTAGATGATCGTTTGTTCTCGGGTTATTTTTATGTGGTATCTATGTATGTTGTTCATGCCATCCGCGACACAGGGAATCTTAATGGGGGTATGTGTGTATGTAAACGTTTGGACTAACTCAGAACTCCCTTCACGTAGATTATATGTCGTGGTCAAATTCGTAAAAGGAACTTGTTTTTTTTTTAAATATATCATATGAAATACTCATTTTATTATATTTCGTTTCATTGAATCTATTATTTTTTTTCGGTTTATTAATTTTTTTACCTAATACATTTTGATCATTTTATTTATACGCTATTATATATACGTTTGATAAACACGACTACTTGTAGCATGTAGCAAGTTTCCTAGTACTCCAGTATTTAGAAGGATCTGAACAGAAAAGGTCAAGTTGCGAAACTTAGACTGTCTCATTCACAGTGAGTGACCGAGGTCGGGCATTGTGTTATTTGAACAATTCGCATTCTACGCCCTTTACTATGTGCGGATATACAAATGTTTTGATCGTCAGCAGTTAAAGGTGGAGGAATAATAAAAAAAAATCCCAATTTCTCAGGTTGCTTGAGAATTGTTAAAGTTTGCCTCCGCCAAGTCGAGAAAAAACGCGGCATTTTCCGGCATACTTTTTTTGAACCAGTTCAGGTTATTTACGACCTCATATAAGTTTCTTGTGGATACGGTTTGAACTCCAGATTTTTAGTAAGCTTTAATTCTATTATAAGAACGAATTTTAAAAATATACTAATTCAACTTCAACCCCAGTTCGTTTTCTTTTGTTTTTTTTTATGAAGATAATTAAACATTTGAAATTTTGACATAATTTGTATATTCTTTTGGAAATTGTTTCTATAACTGTCTTAACAAATAATAATATTAAAAAAAACACGTTCTTATTATAAGAAAAAACATATTTTCAACGGATAGACACGTGTACAAATTTTCAGACGAATCGCACTGTAGAAAAAGTTAGGTAGAAGTTATAATATTACCTCATATACTTGTAATAAAAGCTTATAATAAAGTAAAGGGCACCGTTAATTAGAATAGACAAGAAACATATCGTACTCAGAAAGTATGGCACAGAGTGATAAAAAAATTTTTTTCATCCGAATAGTGATTACAATCCTGAATATCATAAATTCGAAAGTGAATTCAGGTATCTCTGTCTTTCTCTAACCTCTCACCCCTAAACTGAACCGATTTTAATGAAACTTGATACAGAGGTATTTATTTCGCGGAAAACGGCTTGAAGGGGTTGAAATTAGGAGCTGAAAATTTGTATGGAAGTTCTTCACTACCGAAGATAAAAGTACTTTGTATTCGTGCACTAGATATGTTGTTAAATAAAATAAGGTAAGAAATGATCCAAGGATTTCTACTGGGGTCAATAAACTGCATGTTTTGATCAAGTAGTAACAGATAAGCCGGGCCCGCATGCACAAGTCACGCAAATAGGACGTAATGAGCATACTGCTATGACAGCTCAAGAATTTATGCAGATTTCACTGACGCAATTGTCACACGCTGATTACAAACTATTGGTATTTTTAGGGCATTCAGAATTATGCATATCAAAAGAAAAACATTTAAAAAAACTGACTTTAAGTTACATCAATTTAGTATTTCTTATACTAAATCAATAAACGGACTGGCTTGTTGATCTAGTTGATCTAGTCAATAAACCGACTGTTACACCAAAAGGATCAAAACATACAAAATAGTAATATTAGTTTTGGATCACATGGCGGAGTATGAGTTGACCTGAGATATTTATTTAATACAATACATAAAGTAGCTAGGCTTTTTTTTATATTCAATAAGTTAGCGCTTGACTATGAAACCACCTGACCTGAATTAAAACGGTCATAACCTGGTGGCTTGTGTGTCGATTCTATGTGATCAGTCAGATTAAGTATCATCGGGCTCAATCAAAGGAAGATCGGTAGCCAGTGACTGCAAAAATTCGAAGCGTTTACGTGTTTCAAAAGGCACGTAAAATCATTGGTTAGGTTGTTGTTAGGTAACAGATGTTAGAGGCTGTCGAGTGGCATAAGATACTTTTGAAACTTTTGTTGGTAGCCACTGGTGACCCTTGCCCCAATTGGAACAGAGTCGTGGAGTATGCACACCGTCTTATGCAACCTTTAGCGGGTTGTAACCATTAGACTACTGGATCCAGGTGGAGACTCCATCCTCCTTGGAAATCCTCACATAGTAACTTTAATAAAGATTACCTACATCCCACAGAAATCCGTGGTCAAACCTCGCCAAACATAAATGCAAATTGCAAATTGTTAAAAGAAATGAATCTAACTCTATGATTTGCATACTACTTCATTAGGAATTTTAAAAAAACATATACAATTATTATCTTCCACATTCCATTTTTGGTTCATTATTTTAGAACTGAAAACCAAAGTTGTTATTTATGTCTTCGGCGCCATCTATTGTATAATATCCTAACTAATTTGTCGTTCACAGCTTAAAGAGCAGTAGTGAGTTAACATTACGAATTAGTTTATGATACCGATTATAGATGTCACTGAACAATATTTTCAAATTAAAAGATAACAGAATATAGGGTCATTTATAAATATTCTTTTAATAAGTATTATACTCGTGGTCATGCTGTTTTCTCACAATAATTTCAGAAATCTACGTACAAGACTAACAAGTGAACAAACTGTACGGCCAGAAAAATAACGTTGTGGCAGTGTAAATTTTAAGACTAAGACGAACAATTTTTTTCTTTAGTGAGTTTAAATTCGACCTGGAATCTGGAATTTACACTAAATATAGAAATCAGATAGCGACAACTCTAGAGTCTTTTAATAACATATCTTATATATAATAATTTAGACTAGTTGGAAACGGTTCATGTCAACATGCGAGAGGATTATACCTTTTTTATTGTATATAAAATCATTCAAAATTGTATCCCCATCTCCGTTACACCAATCCAAAATGAAAGCTTTTTGCAGACTTTGTACGACAGCCTCTGTGCGTTTATAACCCGTGATCGAAACAAGGACAACGTGTCCCAGATCTGGTTTCAATATTAACAGAAACATCTTTAAGTCACTGTTGTTGCGTTGCTCGGCAAAAAGTATGCGGTTCACATTGTTACTGACTCGTACCCCGAAAAGATTTATAATAAACTTATTCAAATATTTAAAAACACAAAATTTCATTACTGTATTGTTAACCGTTGAGTACTACCCTTGTTTGCCAATTCTGAATAGAGTATCAGATCATACTTATCATAAAAATGTATTGTCATCAGGACGGAAACTGCAAAATTTCCTCCGTAGCGTAAGTAGAAGTGGGTCTAATTAAGCTTGCAATGTCTGACCCGAACAAGCCAAAAATCATACACTGCAAGTTAAATAAAAGCTTGTGACAAAACTTAGCCCCTAAGCATATAATATACATATGTATGCTACTTTTCAGTTGCATACATTTGTCAACATTTCCTGTGCCTTTTAAATCCCCAGATTTACCAAATGAAACGAACCGTTAGAATTTTACCATTAAGATTTGGTAAATATTAGGATTAACGGTATGTTATGGTTTTATAGTAACATAATAAATTGCGTACAATGCGTGTAATTTGTTCACCGCAATAAATTTTAATCATTTTGTCGCTGCGATCAGAGAGAGACAAAACATATCGTCAACGGTGTAAGCATTGTTTCTCTTTCGAAATCCATTTTACAACTGGGTCAAAGAGTAAGTGCTTTTTTATTGGCTCAAGACTGCTGAGAATAACTATAGTTCATCATAAGGTCGATGTTGGGAATTAAATAATACAAACATATGATTCTTGTTATAGTATTGATATGACAGAGCAGAGGTCATATAATGTAGAGCAATGGGTTTATTGATGAGCGAATTGTTTAAACTACTAGCTGACCCGGGAGATAATGTGCCCGCAAGTTTACGCAATCATTTTATATAGTCTCCCCTCAGACGGGCCTTCTAGGGCTCAAACGGGCTTCCTTCGTGTCGCATCGGTATACCTAGTTTCCATAAACGAAAATCTTGAATTCTATACTAACAATAAAATTGTAACATGACTCTGTACATTAAGTATTTTTTGGAAATTTTGATGCAGCGAGGCTTTGTCATCTATATAAACACCAAAAAATTTTTGGATTTATTCTCTGTCTGTTTGTCTTTCTATCTGTCTGTTGGAGCTTCACCCAAAGATCACAGGACAGATTTAGATGAAACTTGGTATAATAGAAGTTTAAAACCCGAGAATGGTTATAGGATAGATTCTATCCCAAGTAATGGCATTGCTCCCGCAGGATAACAAGTTAAAATTAGCATGGCAACTCCGAAAACAACGGACTAATTTAGATGAAATTTTGCATATTTGTAACTTATGTAAGGAAAACGGTCATAGGATACTTTTATCCCAGAAAACTGCTTTGCTCCTGTAGGATACAAGGTTAAAATTTGTATAGCAACTCTGAAACCACTGAATAACTCTTCTTTCCAACTTAGCGCAGTAAATCAGGGTAAACTGCATTGAAATCGATTCAGCCCTTCTGTTGCCCATGTTATTATGCCATAAAGCACAGACACAGTAACATAAGTTCTAAAACTCATTGTTTTGGATTCCATTGCTTTTAGAGACTACAAACCTCGAGTAAAATTTTATCCCGAATATCTTCCATGTACAGACAATCAGTACAGTACATGTACATGTACAGTACATGTACAGTAGTACATGTACAGACGATCAGTTACAGATTTATAATATATTGTTTGAAATAGATACCTAATATCTAATAACATATTATCGTTTAGTCTCATTTCAGTTCAACGACTTTTTCTTGGCATGTTCTGTATCTCAATTTCTTATTCGTTTGGGATAAAACAGACTTTAATGCAAGTTCCAACCTCCTAACTTTTAAAATAGAATTGTAACTTGATATATTTCTTAACATTTGTCAACTTTAAAATACAAATACTAGATGTCCTTGGATTTAAAAAGGTTTGGACAGCCTCAATTAACTTTGAGAATAACTGTCGTAACCTGTCGTCGCTAATCGCAAAAACGGGGAGATACGTAAAAACAAATAAAACGGACAGTTATACAGACAATGAATTAGTTTTCAAAGAAGTTAACAAAAAAATAATCAATGGTAGGTATTTAAAAATGGAACAAAAAACGTTCAAAATTCAATAACGGTCATTTCATCGTCATTTGAACCCATTACTAAACACTAATGAGCACGGGTCTGTTCTCTGAATGAGAAGGTTAAGGCCATAGTCCACCACGCTGGCCAACTGCGGTTTGGCAGACTTCACATACCTTTGAGTTTTGCAAACTTCCCGGCATGCAGGTTTCATCACGATGTTTTCGTTCATCGTTATAGCGAGTGACTTTTAAATGCTTAACCTCAACTCACAAACGCACATAACTCAGAAAAGTCAGAAGTGCGCGCCCTGGGTTTCGAACCCGGTCCCCCCGAGTAGGAGGCCGAATTCTTAACCACTAGGCTATCACCACTTGTACCCGTCAATTGAAACACATTAAAAATTTGACTTTTCATTCAAAAAACATTACTGAGTTTACATACTTGCCTTACGCATGTAATCCCGAATATTCCCAAGTAAAAGTTTTTACTGTTGCTTTCAACCATACCATCTCAAAACCGTCCGTTCAAGTCCGTTCTTTGTAACAAAATTGTCCTACTGGGTTTGGGTTTCCTGCCACGAGGTGACGGGTTTAGGCCATACCACGCTGGCGAAGTGCGAATTGGTGGTCTTCACACACCTTCGAGTGTTTCACGGGGAAGCCTCAGGAGTGCATGTTTCCACACGATATTTTCCTTCGCCAAAGCAAGTGAGAAATAACTTTTAATACATAAATAAAGCTTTTGAAAATTAAGAGTACGCGCGGGGTTGAGCCAAGGACAACCCTTTCGAGACATGTTCAAACTAGGCTATCACTACTTAGCATTTCTAATTGTAGTATCTCTAATTTTAATTCAATTTCATTATTTTTTTTCTAAAAAAAAGGTAGTTTAATATCACAATTCTATCGTTCGCCACTTAGTACGTTAACCCGCATATGTATAGCCGGGTAATACCCACACTTATTACAACTTGGAAGTGACATATTGGAACACAGATAAAAAATAATTAGTAGTAAGTTGCCACGAGCGGTATTTAGTATCTAAACTGTGGAACTGATTTATATTTTTTTTATCCTATAAACAGACTAAGGGACAGGCTGGTCATCTGATTGTTAGTGAACACCGCCATACATAGACATACAGACGGGGAAGACTAAGAAAAAAACAACTCTCTCATCATCTCAACCTATCACGGCCTACTATTGGGCACGGATCTCTTCTCTGAATGAGAAGAATAAGGCCGTAGTCCACCACGCTGGCCAAGTGCGGATTGCAGACTATACACACCTTTGAGTTCTGCAAACTCCCCGGCATGCAGGTTTCCTCACGATGTTTTTCTTCCCCGTTATAGCGAGCACATTTAAATGCTCAAA
>DWJZ01006103.1:0-13348 GCA_018249125.1 Asbolis capucinus
ATATATTTTTAAATACATACTTATATAGATATTTACACCCAGACACACAGAACAAACATTCATGCTCATCACAGAAAAGTTTGTTCTGGGCGGGAATCGAACTCAAGACTTTACGTGTAATAATCAGATTCACTAGCCACTAGACCAACCGACCTGTCATTGATGTAGGTATATTTCTCGCAGTATTATCTCGGCGAAAGCGAGTGATAATTAATTTCAAATACATTTTACAATACTGAAATGGGACCCAGAAATAAATAATATGAAAAAATAATATTTTATTTTGTGAAATATTTTACGATTTAATGAAGTTGATATTTATAAATGTGTGGTTACATTATTAAAATTCTTGCAAATTAACATTTTCAAAGTTTCAAGATTTGGCTTCTATTGAAACGTTTATTAATTTATTTGTATTAAAAATTGGTGAATTATAATTTCATATGTTTTTCAAAATTCTGTTACTGAAAAATTCCCTTTGGCGGTTTTGTTATGATTTGAAACATTTTTATAATTTTCTAAATTCCTTTTGACTGTTGTTTAATTGTGTTTTATATGATGATGCTAATTTTTGCACTGCTATGCCCCCATCGCCGTCCGGTGGAATAGGAGCTTCAGCTGCACCTTGGTGTTTTGCAGCAACATGCGGCACTAATGATCGGTGGGGCAACCGCCACGCCTTGCCCCATATGCCACAAAGTCGTTTTCGGGGGCGAAGCCCTAGTCGAACACATGAAGAACACCCATAAGGACCCGAACGCGTCCGGCGTTGCCAGTAAGTTTCTGGACGCGACGTCCGGTTTTTCGGTGATAAAGGAACGCCATCTATCACAATAGATACGGTTTCTTTGTTTTAGGAGGATTTAGTTAAGGATAGATTAAGTCGTCTCATTTGTTATGTTGCCAAAATTTTTTTAAAGTGCAAATTTTGCCAGGAGCTGTAGTAAATTTATCGGCAGTTTTTGAAACACTTTCACAGATGAGACGTTTAGCTTTAAGATTTGTCACTGGAAGTCTCGTAAATCTAACTTCTCAAGCGTCCTAAAATATCCAGTTTCAGTGGAATTTCTAAACGCGATATACTTAACTGTTTATTTTGTTAAATTTTCGCCATAAAGATCTTCCAGACGGCATAAAGCCATGAGGGGTGTTGGTTTTAAAATCAACGAAACAAAAACGTATCGTTTCCACAAACCTTAGTTAACTAAATAAGTAAGAGAACCATCCGAGGGATCGGTTGTTATTGTTTCAGCATTATTGGAAGGGTAGAGTGTTTTGCAAACATTTCTTGCTTCAAACGACCGATTCTTCGGATGGCATGCTAACTTTATTATCATAACATGTTTTGTTTATACATCTTATAGTTACGTTTTCATCATTTTCAACAGCCGACGTCACTACCGTTAATTGGTTTATGTTTTGGTTTTTGTATATCCTTAGTTCCGTTTGAGTTTTACTAGCTGGTAATGTTAAGGACGAGGTTTTGTTAAATGCTACCATGTAAATGTCTTTGTTAATTTCATTATTAGTTATTTATGTAATCACGTTTCCAAGAACAAGGGTACGCATTTAACGGAAAGTTGTCCTTCTACAATCTGCACTAACAACGGAACTAACCGGTTTGTTTTTTTTTCTTCCCTCCTAACCCACTAACCTGCCAATCCTTATCCTGGTGATGCTGGTGAAGGTCCGCCTGCCACATCACCGTACCCGGCGCAAGCTAAACCAACTGATCCTTATGTAGCGAAGCGGCGGACTGCGAACCACCCCTGCCCGGTCTGTGGGAAGCACTACGTGAACGAAGGGTCCTTGAGGAAGCACCTCGCCTGTCATCCGGAGACCCAACTGACCAGCAGCCTCCGAATGTGGCCTTGTTCTGTATGCCAGGCTGTGTTTACACACGAAAGCGGTGAGTTGCCAATATCTCCAAGTTGTCCATCTTGCACGAGGAAGTCAAGACTAAGCTGTCCTCTGTATCTGGCGAAAAACTTGATCAGTTGATACGGTAATTAAAAAGTGTTTAATGCTAAAATTGGGGACGTTATGAAAAGGATTTTCTTACAATTTGTAGCATTTTCACTTACTTTAATGGAATTATCTTGAATGAAGTACTTCTGTAATTATCAAAAAGTCTGAAGAGTGACAGCAGTTACTGAAAAATATATCTGCATTTTCAGGATTACTCTCCCACATGGAGCATATGAGAATGGAACCGAAACATCAATTCGCGGCGCAGTATGTCCTCTCGAGAGCTGCTGCCGAGAGACGAGAGAGAGACATCCTTGCTGCAGTTTCAGCCTCCGCGGGTGGCTCCGGTCTCCTGAATTTGGCGCCACCTTCACCAGCGCATTCCGATTCCTCATCCAACGGCCGGCTTTCCTCATCTGCCGGTTCCGAAGCCGGCGCCGCTGTAAACAAACTCACTGACTTACTCCGAGCTAACAACGGTCACCAGGCATACGGAGACGAGCGAGTAGCAGCGATAGCCGCGGCGGCTGCGAACATGATGGCCCAGCCTGGCGAAGGAGCCAATGCGGTACAAGTTGCCGCCGCCAACCTTGTCTCGGCAATGCGTCAGCAACTCGCAAGGGAGCCTCCACCGCAGCCACCCCCAGACACTCCGCCGGCGCCCACCGAGGCCGCGCTTAGAATCCAACAGGCGGAAGCGCTGCTCCGAAGTCAGGCTGAAGCTCTCCGATTGGCCGTGTCCCAGGCTGCAGCTGCCCAGGCGCAGGCGGTTCAAGCTCAAGCCCATAACGCCGAAGCGGTCAGTCCCCTGCGACACAACGGCGGATTCCCACCACAACCGACGGATGCAAGTGGACAACTATCTCCGGAGCTGGTGGAGGCGTTCAGAATTGCTCAGGAGCAGCGGCTGGAGCAGGCGCTGCGGCTACATGATCCGAGGATGCTTGGTTTCAATCTACCATCGCCGGCCCAACAAGTGGCCCAGCAGGCCGCCCAGCAAGCAGTAGCGGCCCAGCAGGCGGCACAGGCCCAAGCTGCACAGGTTGCGCAAGCCGCCCAAGCCGCCCAGCAGCAGCACATCCAGGCTGCTCAAGCAGCCCAGCACGCCGCTCAGCAAGCCGCCCAGCAAGCGGTTCACCTCCAGCAGAACCCACAGCCATGAAAATTCACCTATTACTAATCCGATGCGATTTCACAGATCGCTTAAAAAAATATTATTTCGTATACAAATTGTGATGAGTTTTTCGGATTGAAATTTATTTTAGAGAATGACGTCGAAATCGTCTCTGGTTAGTAATTGAGTTCGTTTTCAGTGACAGTTCGTAACTTTTTGGATAAAAAATAGTTTGTTTAACGTAGGCGACTAAATTATATTAAAAACGGTAACAATACTTAGATAGAACAGTCTGTTGTAAATAGGGAATATTTAGCGAAAATAAATGTTTCTGTAAATATATAAAAGTACCTAAAATTAGTCGAATGAACAAAATGGAACAAGAGCTCGCCCGATCAGTAATTAGGCAGTAGACGACGGTAGTCCTGTGCAATTGAGTTTGCTTGGAGTGTGGTTATTATTAATTATTGACTATTGAGATAATTATATTTATTTTTTATTAGCTTTACCACAGAGCAGTGTATTTCTTAGCTTAGTACAAACTTTTGGATGTGCCAAACCGTTCGAAGCACGTTTTATCGCATTTAGCGACACTTTGCAATATTTAGTTGCGTTCTAAGTTTCCATAGGATATTTTAATGTAAGAAATAGATATCTTTATTTAATTAATTCGAATATCTTTTATCTTTTTCACGCAATAACACGTCTTATGCTAGTCACGTTTTCGGACGCACAAATATTCTATTTTAAAAAAGATATCAAAATTATTTTATTATACTTGTTTCTGTGAATTAATTAATTAATTCGTTGTTCCTTGGCTTATTAATTTTATTATTTCGAATGCCATATTAGCGATAGTTGTACATAGTGTAGGCACGTTGCGCGAAGTTAACGCTTCGGTTATCATAACGGAGTAACGAGTTATTATTTTCATGAGGTTATTATTTTTGACAAAAAATAACATTATTTACAAGTGATTTTGTACAGTTGTATATAAAATAATCGACTATTATGTTTTCAGAAGACTGCCGTTACATTTTTTTTGTAAATAATATTGAATTATCGACGTGAAGTAAGAACGGAAATAGAAAGAATAGCGACTTTTCACTGAATCGATACAGAGACACGAGACTACATTTATAATAAACTATTGGACGAGTCGACGAGCTGACGAAACTCGGACAATACATTAACACCCTGCGTCGACCGACACCACGAACAGACTAAAACTGCACGAGACATTCTTTCACACCGACTCAGACGTATAATAGCCCGAATATTTAATATTTTTGTTTTCATTTCAATACAATAAAACTACAATAGCCCAATAAATCGTTCTTAGAACGATCGAAGCATTTTGCTTTAATACAACACACAGCGCAGTTGCCGCTATAGTTTTATAGTTCATGCGATTGGAGAATTGTCCAACTTCTCCAAATATTTTGGACAATTTTTCAATTCTCAGTAAGAATGTCAAGTGTTGCCGAATATTAATTCTTTTAATATTATCACCGTGTATTATAAATAAGTGACGGTTCGTGCGTCAAAAGACGTCTTCGACGATTGTGGACGTCAAAAGAAGTCTTCGACGACTTTGGACGTACCGACCGGAGTATTCTTCTTATAATCGTAAAGTAGGTAAGATAAGTAAGCTGATTTAACGTACGTCATTATTTGATTCTTGAATTAATATTGGCCGCGGCCCCGCGGTCAATGTATATAGAAAAAATCTCAATGCAATAGCCCAAAAACTGTTTATAATTTTTGTGACGTTTGGTTGTGGACGAATATTTAATTATATTATTTTATTTGTCGTTAATTAATTTATGAAATACAAAACTTTTCGGCATGTCGTTAATTATTATTTGGAGTGAACAGGCCAGTTACGAGACGCGAAGGTTACCCGATGAAGATTTAGTTTTCTAGGAAACGTCAATCATCTCATTAGACCCAAAACAAAATGTTTTTCGACTGAACAAACAAAAAAATACAATTTTCGATCAATCGCAATAAAAAATCGAGTGAACGGATCGCTATTTATGTAAAAAATCCTCATAAATTTAATATATAAATAAATTTAATATAACAACAAAAGAGTTCCTATGAATATTGTATAAATGGTATTGTTTTAAATTTAGGTCATAGTAGAAGGAAAAATTTATGGACGTTTGGTATTTTTAAAGTTATAATTAATGAAACATCGTGTTAGGGAACTGAACTCGTTCTCGAGTTGTACAAAACGAAAAAGCACGGATCGTGTATCCTACATTAGATGTTTAGCAAAAGTTACGTTTCCAAGAAAGTGTTCAAGTCCCGTCCGCGCTCTCGCGTGACGCGTATTGTAAAAATTGACGTTGTATTTTCGAATTAAACATTTTTAAATTTAAGGTAAGAATTATTGAGAGTAAGACGGAAATACCGCAAATGACTAGTAAATTGAGCGCGCCACGCGAAAGCGCAGGCCCTTTTGTATATTCTGTGATCATCGAAAAGGAATAGTTATAAAGAAAGATCGTGTCTGCGAGTCGTCAGAGGTTATTTTTTAAGTTTTCAACGATTACATTTTTTAATGTTGAATGAAAAAAATTTAAAAATAACATTTTTTCTACATTTATTTTATGATGAAAAAATTCCGTAGTTAAACAGTGTACATTTAATATTATAAAGCCTAACTCCGCGACGGTTCGTCGCCGGCGGTACTGGAGAACAATCGCAAATTTTCCGACGCGGTATTTCTCCAATGTCGTGTTAGTTACAATAGTACTGGATTCAGTTGATGTCGCCCACCAGTGGGACCTAGTAATCCCACATTTTCTTAACTTACTGAAATGCGCTGTTGGTAAGTTCTTGTTGCGAAATGGATATGGCACCCCCTTCAATGTAGTTTAATTGGCTCATTAATGTTTACAATTTAATAATTGCGTTGAAAGTTTTGTTACTAGAAGGATAGGTTGAACGGTAAAACACGCTCATAGGAAGGTTGGTGCGGGAACATTTTCACTTTAGACAGGATAAAACAGAATATACTAAATATATCAAAAAATAGTTTATACAGTCCGATTTACACATTGTTATATTTGATAAAGACTAGGCTACTTTCAAACTGTGATACGCTTTTGGCGTTTATAAATTCTAGATCGGTATTTTTCGCACCAATTTCCCCATGAATGTGTTTTTCGAGTCGTTTGACTCAAAAAGAAATTATATCTGAGACACATGTCTCAAGGAAAGTCGACTGTGTTTCAGCGACTGAGCAAACACGAGGCCTAAAAAATTGTTTGTGATTTTTCAGCGAACTGATTTCAGTAGAAATATTGGAAATAACTGACTGAAAATAAAAATGATGACTACATTTTAGAGATGTTTTGGCGATTGCAAACTGAAAGCAGTTTTAACGAGAAAAATCACAATGTCATTAATAAATAAATTTGCAAATTCCATCTTGCTATTACATTACATTTCTTATTTCAAAGTTAACGTCATTGCGAAATATGTTTGAAGTTAATTCGTCTTAATCCTAAAACAACTGTAGAATGTTTGTGCAAGCGTAAAACTGCGTTTATTCCTCAAATTCTTCAAATGCCTTTAATTGTTAAAGTTTCTCCACCGAGGCAAAGGCAATTAACATTAAATATGTTCCGCAATGTTGATTGTTAAGTTTTTAATAAATCAATTGCTGTTGATTTGAATTAAGCATCCTTATTGACTGTTACGTTTTGATTTCTAATGCTTCATCGTTTCTGTTAGATTGATCGGCTTGTTTTATGAATATTTAGCCAAATATACACATTTATCGTAAGTTAAGTGTAGACAGGATAGCCAGGTTTTCATTCATACTTACATACGTAGTATTGTATCTTATTGTAAGTTAGCGTAATGTAATGTAATTTAATATTAGGGTCCGTTTATATATGTAGCTCCGTCGCAACACGACTCTTATAAACGGACTTCCCCAACACTTACTAAGTATAAAATTTCTGATGTATCCGATGCTTAGTTCGTGTTGTTAATGTAGTAAACAACGAAATAAAAATCACATAAATACAAAAAAACTGTGTACCTCTATGTCATAGCTAATGGAATTATATATTTGTGTGTTAACTGATAATTACACCCTACGTGACGTGTCATATCCATTTTAAAATGATTACTGATTTGGAACGAAAACCAAAATATTATGCTATTGCAACCAGAAATAAATATTATTTTTACTAGAATCATTTAAGGCGAAAAACCTGAAATATTTTCTTTTAAGTATTCGATTGCAATTTAATAGAAAAAAATATTTTTAATTGTGTTTATACTGAAAAATTCTGACCTAATAAATATAGTATTACTTTATAATATCTAAAAAATTACATCACATATATATGTAAAAGAAAAAAATTACTTATATTTCCATACATTTACATACATTTTCTAATATTGGTTTAAAAGTACGCCAACAGCGCATTGTTTTTATCTAATATAACATTGTACGCCTCTCTAATGCCACAAGGCATGGAACGTTGTTAAAAAGTCGGTTATAATTCTGTTGGAAATTATAATAAATGTAAACTATTTTCCACTTGCAGCATTTTTTTAATTAACAAACCAATTTTAAAATTTGAATTGAATTACAAAAGATTATTCTTGTGTACGTAAGGATTGAATTCAATTTGTTTGTTATAAAATACATACATATGTTATTGCTGCAGAGTATGAAAAATCGTAATTATTTTTACTTTAGCTCCAATAATTTCAAGAAAAGCTTTGAAAAGCAAAATTGTTGATTCAGTTCCATGTTTCTCGGTCTTTTTTCAGATTTAAGAAATTTACATCAAAATACAACAAAAAAGGAAAAATTCTATTTAATTACAACTCTATTTATTTAAACAATTTGACATAGTAAACATTTATTTTAAATAAGTCCCAATAAACAGATTTTGAAGTAAATATAGATGTATTTTACTGAAACGAAATTTATGTTCTAGTAATTTCTAGAACGTATTTTGAACATTTTGAATTATGACCGACTGTAAATTTCACCTAAAATGTATCTCAAAAATTGTATCCATTTGGTTATTTTGAATCGGTGTATTCTAGTCTTATTTTTTGTAAATTTCATACCCTTGTTATAAGTGTCGTGAGCAAGTCAAAATTCGAAAGAAAATTCAATATCACACAATGTAAGTTTTGGAACACTTTTTCGGGGAAGTAAAGTAAAAATTGTAAATTAAAAATTATACTTCAAAATTAAGTACCTACCTATATTTCGGCGTATAAATTGTAAAATTGAAATGTTTAGGCCCTAGAATAAAAACTACAATTAGGTAGAAGTCAAAATTCGTGTTTGGCAAGTTGTATTAAAATTATCGTAATAAAAAGAATTGTAAATACATTATAGGGATGTGAAGTGACGTAATATTGTACCTATTCAATGTTTAGGAGGTACGTCATACATACCTAAGTCTTGAAATAATTCTGAAATTTAAATAGTTGATTCCATATTCATATTTCACGACAAACCCATATTGTTTTAGTTACATTATGTATATTATTTATCATGTGTAAGTTAAATTAATTTCATAATTACTTATTATGTTAAATTTATGCGATGCCATGTTTTTATTTTAATTATTTTAGTCGTAAGCTGCAATATGTTTATTGAATATTATATTTTTATAGAAGTTATTTTTTTTGTATTGGATACATAGTGGACCGCTATGTAAGATTATAGTTAAGTTTAGTGTTGAATTATGTTAAAGAGTAAATTTTTTATTTTACAATTTATCGAACAAAAATTAACCTATTAATTTTTATTTTAATGCGAGATAATTTTTAACAACGGAAAATGCTTAATGTGTCATTAAAATGAGAATAGTAACTATTATTGCCGAAACGGTTAGCTATAATTATTTTAAAAAATAAAAAGGATGATTCATACGTTGAGTTTCTTTTCGTTCCCTCTAGTTGGGTAGGATGTTTTATGTGCACTTACCCTACAAGTCACGAAGAAAGTTGGGTAGGACGGATTGGGTGCACTTACCTTACACGTCAAGAAGAAAATTGGGTAGGGTGATTTGGGGGCATTTACCCTACACGTCAAGAAGAAAATTGTGGAGGATGGTTTGGGTGCACTTATCCTAAATGTCAGGAAGAAAACTGTTTGGGTGCACTTACCCTAAACGTCAAGAAGAAAGTTGTTAGTACGGTTTGGATGCACTTATCCTACACGTCACGAAGAAAGTTGGGTAGGACGGATGGGTGCACTTACCTTACACGTCAAGAAGAAAATTGGGTTAGACGGTTTGGGTGCACTTACCCTAAGCGTCAGGAAGAAACCGGTTTGGGTGCACTTACCCTAAACGTCAGGAAGAAAACGATTTGGGTGCACGTACCCTAAACGTCAGGAAGAAAACGATTTGGGTGCACTTAGCCAAAACATCTAGAAGAAAGTTGGGTAAGACGTCTTGGGTGCACTTACCCTACACGTGATGAAGAAAGTCCAGCCGTTGCCCGCGTTGCCGTCAATAGGCGTAAAAACTAGTTATTTTTTTAGTGATATTAAACACGAGTTTTACTTTTTTTATCTAATGTAATATTAATTTCAATACTGATTTGAGTTTAAATTTTTATCACCTCTAGCCTAGTTGATAGTGAAAGCCTTACGGTACGGTTCCCAGGTTCGATTCCTGGCTAGAACAGATATTTATGGCAATAATTTATTGTCATAATATTCGTATTTTCCATCTCACTCGCGACCTAAAAAATGTACTCGTATATATTATAATGGTATGTGTGTGTGCTCACTGCTGCCCACTACACCCCAGCGTCAAGGCTTGCGTCTTTCCTCACCTGAAACAAAGTTCAAAATATTTACAGTCCATTTTACTCATCCGTACTAATCTTGTAAACAATTTTTTTTTTAATTGAAAAATAAAAGTCGTTTATTTTTCAACGTTTTCATATTGTCTCAACTCATTATTTATAAAGCGTCAAGCGAGCCGCAGCTGCCCTTAGGGAAGAAGAGGATGCCCTATTATTTTGATTGCTGTCCTATATTGACCAAGGAAATGTTTAAAGGTTGTATTTTAATGGACCGATTTAAAAATTCTTTTTTTTACTTTCTATAAATTATTTCTTGACCACTAGACCCCCTGATTGTAAGCGGCAATGTAGTCTTAGATGGTAAAGCGCACTAATTTAGTAATAGCCTATTCACTCTTGACTTACGACACTTACAATATAATAGAATACTTCGCGGTATGTACGAGTATGTTGAAAGAGGACGCAAAGCGCGACGTTCGTACTGGCGGAATGTCTACGATATAGGGATGGATACCCGCCGTGCGACGACTCGTTCAATGATGGAACGGGGATGGAGGAATTAAATTGTATAATTTCTGCGCACACTGAATAATATTAAATACTGAATAATATTAAAATACCAAAAAATATATATGAATCGTTAATAGTTTGCTATATACATTTATATTCATTTAATATTTATGTTATATGAAGTATTCACGATAAAGCAGTAAAAATAATAAAAATTACAAGGAGAAATCGATGTCCTAGTATGTATGGTTTTCGTCACACTAGATGCACTTGCGTGCAGTAGCGCCATCTGTTAGTGAATAGCAAAACAGATCAAATCCGACAAACGACAAATCCAAGATTAGTGGCTTAAATACTATTATTATTTTTAGTGTTTCTAATTGCTTCAACACAAAACTAAGTGGCGTCATAATATAGAACAATTTATTATTAAAATACATAAGCAATTTTTCTTTAAGAATGTAATACAACAGAGAACAGAACAAAATTGAGCTCTGCATGCTTTATATATATATGAAGCAAAAACTTTGTAAACTTTTTTACGTATATGATTTGCAATGAGGACTATGAAATTTGGGTTAATTAAAGTACATATAGAGAAGAAGTTCAGAAATCTAGTTTTTTTAATAAACAATGCATTGGAAATTAAATAATTATTTAAAACTATTACGCACACTACCATGCACTTAACACCCACTGACTTTAGGTAACTTCAGTTCTGTCAATAAAAAAATTTATACTTCTACTCTTTAAAGTAGTAGTAGAAGTCTAGTAAAATTATTAATCATTTATTTACATGAGCGACATGAAACCTACACAAGATAATGGTACTTCAGATCTTTACTCGAAAGGGTTGAATAATTTTAAAATGTTAAATCGTATTTTTTTATTGCTCCAATCAAATCCAGATAACTCTTAACACCACTTTTTACAAAAAAGAAGGAGCAACGAAATAAAAGACAGTGGCTGATAGCTACAATGTAGTCCAGCGCCAACTTATTCAATGTAAAAAAAAATATTGCAACGATTCTCAGAATTACAGAAAACGACGAAGTGATAATTTTTTTAATCTTATTACAGCGCCACCTGTCTTCAATAAATTGGATTATTATTTAACGCAAGCTCGTATATACCGATCATACTGCCATCTAGAGAAAATTAAAGGAAATATTATTAGCGCCATCTAGGAAAAAATTTAGTTCGTTTTTTTACACCAAATGTAATGGCGATCTTACTACCATCTATACAACATAATTAGAACTATAAAGAGCGTCATCTGAGAAAACAGGAAAAAGTTTAAGTTATATATCACAGATGGCTGTTCTAACATAACGTTGTCAACGAAATAACTCCGTTACTTATTTGTAGATGGCAGTAGTAATACTTGAAACGGTGGCTATTTTGAAGTATGTTATATTGAAATGAAATAGTATGAAAAGTATTTGAAATGAAACTGAATGGAATGAAAAATATTTATTTCGTTTTAGTCCCTATATTAATAAAATAATATAATATAACAAAACACTTCTAAGTATATATACTCGTATATAATAACATTTGTTGATATAAGACCATAATATTTTTGTTACAACTGCTGTAAAAAGACGGTAATGGTAGATTCCAGGGAGTCTTCCACCGCTTTTTACATAACCATTATGTTTTAAGAACGATAATCATTATTGCAAGCCGTAGTTGCCCTACCACTGGGCTCGGGTTTCTATCCACAATATTGTGCAGGTACAGGCGATACTTCACCACGCCCAAATGTGGATTGATGGACAGAACATTAATAATAAGTTTAAATTAATAATGTATCTAATGAAAATTTCTATTGTTTAAATATTTAAACTTGTTATAAATTACAATATAATATTTGTTAACGCTTACTACAGTTTAAACAGTCTCGCAAACTTTTTACGCCCACTCAGATACGGAAGCTAGGTTCATAATTTATAATATACAAGTTGAGTTAGTACAGTAATACATGACAATACATTCATTTAGATAAATAAAAAAAATATAAATTAATTTAATAGAAACGTTACAAATCATTCAATAAAATGTATTAAATTTACAATATTTATATAAAATAATTAGTGTACTTACTTACTATCTACATATGTATATTTAAAACTCCATGCAGTAGTTATTCAATCCAATTTTTTTTTTATTACGGACAACAAGACCTATGTATGTGTTAGTTAGAAACTATATTAGTAAAGAATAAAATAAAAATAAAATAAAAATGATAATGATTAAAAAATTTAATAAAATAATAAATTAAGTAAATTTACAATAAATTAAAATAATCTAGTGACAAATTAAAATTAACATGACAGTCTCTAAAACAATCTTCCAAATTATGCTTCAAAATTTTACAAATCAAATAGGTAAGCTGGCTTAAACCTATTAATGGCCCACTACTGAGCACTGGTCTCTCCTCATGCTGAGGATGCCTAGAGGATACCACCACGCTGGTCCAATAAGGAATGGAGAAATAAGTAAGCTGATCTCCATCAATTAACTCTGGAGCAGCGTGGTGAGGGTGTAAGCTTCCTCAATAACGAGGAACTGCTTACTAGAGAGTCATGTAATGTGTAGACGCCAATGAAGCTGGTACACAAGCTGTGCTATTCACCAAGACATACATACATTTCCAACAGGAACCGGATGTTACCATCATTAAGAATATTATACACTAGCTTACCCATCAGACGTTGTTGTTCAAATTGCAAATGGAAACTGCATCAGGTACTCCATATCGGGTACTCCAAATCAGGTACTTCAAATTGGGTACTCCAAATCAGGTACTTCAAATTAGGTACTCCAAATTGGGTACTCCAAATTGGGTACTCCAAGTTGGGTACTCCAAATTGGGTACTACAAATTAGGTACTCCAAATTGGGTACTACAAATTGGGTACTACAAATTAGGTACTCCAAATTG
>DWJZ01006104.1:0-13346 GCA_018249125.1 Asbolis capucinus
GAATCAGCAGTATTTATTGTCATACAAAAGCCCGAAAGACGTTCAACTGTATCTATATTGTTGTAGGAGTAATAGTACAAAGTGCTTAGCAAGACTGAAGTTAAATGTGGCTGGGGGAATCGTAACTGCTATATCACAGCATAATCATCCCCCTCCTAGACGTAATAAATGTAGTAATGGATTGTATGTTAAAATATATTAATATGTATAAAATTTTGAATTTTTGGGGGTAGAAGTCGGTAAACTTTAAAATACACGAATTTTAATTTAATTTGGTTTGGAATTTCCTTGTTAAATGTTCTCGGATACCTGTTTGTTGTTTTATACGCTTTATTATTCTGGCAAGCTACTTGACACGTACCTTCCCTTTTGAAGTTTAGAACACTCAGAATACTCAGCAATCTTCGCAATTGTTGTCCTTCTTGGGAATACCCCTTTTCCAATTATCCTAATTTTGGATTGAAACCTTTGTTCTGAACTTGCTGTAACGAAGATATTTAATGAATTTTTAGTATATAATTGTTATACATCTGTTTTTATTTCAGATACCGAATATGAGATCATAAGAATGGTGAATGGAAATGTCCACGTGTTGTATCAGCAGTATTTATTCTCGTACAAAGGGCCGAAAGACGTGAAACTGTATCTATACTGTTCTAGGAAAGATAGACTTAAGTGTATGGCAAGACTGAAGCTGAATGTGGAGGGACATATAGTATCTGCTCTAGCAGAGCATAACCATCCCCCACCTATACTTAGAAGATATAGAAATGGATTTTATGTAAAAATAGATTAATTTCCTAAGAAAATATAGATATGGATCGAGTTTGAGGGTAGTTACATGATCCAATTTTGAGTTTGAGGGTAGTTATAGGTTAAGTTGCATCTGTTTTTTTTTGTAAAAGAGTTACTTTACACTGTAAAAGTGTATTTATTTTATGTAAAGATATACTGAAGTTAAAATATCTTTAGATGCGTGGAGCGTTATTTGAGATTCGAGAATACCATTGAACTCGCCGCAACACCTATATATATATATATGTACCTACTATATTGTGTTTACCTCCATGTAACGTATATGTACTTATGCATATTTCCAGCACAATTAAATATTTTTATTGACGAAATACACACGTGAATTTTCAAGTTTTCACTTCTGTCGCAACTCTCGGAGTGTCACTGTTAGTGTTTTTTTTTAAACAGCTAACTTTGACGGTACTTTGTACCGGTAATTTATATCTTTGTACATAATTATGTGGCTTTGTAGGAAAATACCATTAAAAATTAAATAATAACCAATTTTTACATTTCCTATACCTTTGTTCCTCAGATAGCTACGAGTACCAGGTCATCCAGATGGTGGGAGGAAAGGATCTAATATTGTACCAGCATTACACATTCTCGTTTCAAGGACCTAAAGACGTGAAGCTGTATCCATACTGCTCTAAGAGGACCAGTGCCAAATGTCCAGCTCGGCTTAAGCTGGACAAAGCTGGAAATATTGTGTATGCAAATGTTTTACACAATCACCCTCCTCCTCGATTGACTAAGTTTAAAGATGGAATGTATATTAAGATTGATTAATTGGAGATCTGGTTGTACAATAGATTTGTAAGCACTTGATTGTTGTACTTTAGTCATGTGTAAGCTGTTCGTCAATTAGACAATAGAAAAATTAGAATAACTATAGAAATTAGACATTTTAAATGCAAACGGGTACTCACAATTTGTTTATTATACCGCTATTTTAACCCAGACCCTTTGCCATGACCGTGACCTAGACCCATGCAACTGGGTCTTAATATCGTGAGTACCCGTTTGGATTTAAAATTTTTTGTATTCGCGACGATATTACTTTAAAACATAAGTTATAGGAATTCCATTTTAACTATGTTTATATAATATGTAATTATGTAAAGGAATCGTACAACTGAATATCACAATTATAACGGTTTGTACGGTTTCTTAAAGTTCGATTTGCTTGAAAGGGACACTGGCAGTAGGCCCAATTTTTATAACTGCGAATAATTAGGTATTTAAATCGACTTTAATTCACTTTGTATAATATATCAATGACATACTCTTAACTAGAACCCCAATAAAATATTATCAAGCTTCGTAAATGAATCTTGACATTCGTAATTTCTATAATTTTAAATTTTAAAATAATAATTTCTTATTTCCGCATTCGCATTGGATCAGCGTGGTGCAGTAGGCTCTAGGCCTCCTCAGTATGAGGAGAGTCCCGTGCTCAGTAGTGGGCCATCGATGGGTTACAGCCAATTTCTTATTTATACCTTATATGTATAGGTATGAAACAATAACGGCTCTTTTTAAAATATTTTAATTTAATATTCAAATTTAAAATATACTTAAAATTAATGAAGAGCTAAAAATTAATTTCAGAACACTCTTGAAATACACTATTAATTTTATATGATCTTATCTATCTACTTCACTTATATTAATATAAGTTTATTTATTTGTGAAGTACCTCTTTTTACAAATATTACGCAAACGAAGGACTAAGAAATTCGGCACATTTAAGTTTTATAAAGAAGGGATGTGCAGAAACCTATAATTTTATGTCATAATGATAATTAATATACTAATATTGAATTTATGAATAATAATTCATAAATAAATAAAAACATTTCTTGTCAAATTCAATAGGTATTACCGATGACAAAACAACTCTATGACATTGAATTACCTTTGAATTTCAACCGCAACTCTATGATATTGAATTACGGTTAAATTTCAACCGCAACTCTATGACATTGAATTACATTAAATTTCAACCGCGACTCTATGACATTGAATTACATTAAATTTCAACCGCAACTCTATGACATTGAATTACATTAAATTTCAACCGCAAATCTATGACATTAATTTCAACTGCTTACATGGTCCTTCGTTTAATTATTGTTCATGCTTTTGTATGTTGCATAAAGCAATGCAAAATAACATAGAGATAGTAGAAAAGAGACGTATTAACTAAAGTTCGTTAGTTAAGATATACTCTTTGCTTTTATTTTTATAGTTTGTAGTTTGAAATACTGTAGCATGAATAGTGTCTAATAAATGATTCATTAGTAATATTTCTAATGATAATGATTTATTGAATAAAATCTCTTTTACAGAAAGTTTATTTTTCTATTATTCCTTCCATCTTCAATTCCAACACTCCGTTCCAAGTAAAAAATAGAGATTTTATAAGCTATTTAGTATTACATTACTAGTATTTCTACTAGTCCACTTTTACCTATGGAGGTTTTATACTATTCAATTTTCTTATTCAATGAAGTTATGTCTTAA
The DNA here is from genome assembly GCA_018249125.1 of Asbolis capucinus. NCBI lineage: Eukaryota > Metazoa > Arthropoda > Insecta > Lepidoptera > Hesperiidae > Asbolis > Asbolis capucinus. Next base: position 3,322 of record DWJZ01006104.1, read on the forward strand.
AACTATGACGACATTTTATGTATGATGTACATTATGTGACGGGTAGGTAGAATATATGTTTAGCTGATATTTTGACCCAGTTGCATGAATCGTGATCCCGGCTGAGTTTATACGAGTACTCACGGTGTATGTTTGCGCGCTGATCAGTGAACGGAGCTAAGACCGTGATTCATGCAACTGGGTCGATATATCGGCGCGAAAAACGGAATATTGTGAGTACCCGTAACATAGCATGTACACAGTCCATGATAATCGAGTTTAAAATTATTATATATTCATATAAATATCGTATAATTTCTGCAAGTTTTTATTTAAATTGCGGTATATGTCCGTTGTTAGTATGTAGGTATATTTGTATATATTATGTTTGTTGCGGGTCAAATCTTGTAAATATTAGAACGACTTTATCTTACACTACAGAGCTGAAATTTTACATAAGCCTTCCGTCCTGATGACATTGCATTTTTATGACAAGCATGACCTGATACTACGTTCAGGACTGACTCCAGACAAGAACTCCTCAACGGTTAAGAATACAGTTATGAAATATTGTGTAATACTTTTTATTAGGGATCTATAATTAAAGCTTGTTTTAATTTAATTTTAGAATTGAAAATATACTTAAAATTAATTGTTCATATATTTTCTTTCAGATAAAATTATATATTTGCCGTCAAAAGCCTCGAAGAGGTTGATAATGTACAAGAATTACACATACTCTTTTAACGGCGACAAGAAGCACTTGAAATGCTCGAGGAAGTTGAGGGGCGGATGTCTCGCGAAGTTGTTGGTAGATGGCACTGGTCGAGTACTCCTAGCGAATACTGACCATAACCACCCACCACCCTTGTACCATGTTACGTCTAGTGGGGAATACGTCAGAATTACTTAATTAAATAAAAAAAAATCTTTGGATAGTTCATATACGGCCATCTGATCCCAAACTAAGCGTGAACTTGTACTATATCAGGCAGCTGATAAATATACATATATATTTTTAAATACATACTTATATAGATATTTACACACAGAACAAACATTCCTGCTCATCACAGAAAAGATTGACCTGGGTCCTGTCCTTCACGTTAAAGAAGTGTTCGTTATATAGAGGTATATATTGTACTATTAGTGCCACGACCTTCTTGAAGTGAGCACAGCATGCTCTTGAAAGGAAAATTATTATACTAATCGACAACACAATTTGTCAGCCTAACATATTTTTACATACTATTTCGAAATTTTATATTTTTGTCTTAGTAAAATTATAAAATTAATATAAACCAGTTACTGTGTCTTAATATTTAAATAAGCTATCGAACACTAATCGATATGAGTTTGTGATGTGGGTTCGCACTAGTGTTAATTTTATGTGACATTTACTAATGAATTGACTCTGAAATGAACCGATTGTAAATTTGACAAATACTCATAATGACCCTTTCTATGTATGGCAGTCATCTAAACATAAATATATAATTCAAAATAAAAAATGAATAAAATAATAATAATGAATAAAAATATTAAAACTGGTGTTAATTAAACAATATTTAGTTAAGTCCGTGATTCAATGCGATGAATTTTATAATGAAACTGATGGAATCCTTTCAGATTCTTTAGTATATTTTCCAGGATAAATCCACAATAATTTTGTACCAACAATACGCGTTTCATTTTAACATTCATTTAAAAGGAAAGAATTATTTTAGGTGTTCCAAAAAACGCTCTTAAATGTGAGGTGAGACTGATTGTGGATCAAGATGAACCTATTTAATCAGCTCATACAGAACACAATAATTCTCCCTCGAAATTTTATCTAAGTGATCAAGGGATATATAGTATGATACGATGATTGTATATGTTTGATGTAAATGTGATCTATGATGACATTAAAGTTATGAATGTAAATAACGTTTAATAAGTAGTATAAGAAACGGTTTATGAGAAAAAATCTAAAATATCCGACTATAGTATAGATAAACTTAAATAAATGTTAAACAAATTTCATCTCTTTTCCTATCGTAGTTAGGTTCTTGTTTGAGTAGCTATTAAGCGTATCTTACTTAGCGTAGATCAGACGAGTAGTGTAGATGGAAAGAAATGAACCTCTATCCATGTTTCAAATCATAAAAACAAAAACAAATTTACAGAAATCATTCCATATGAAATGGTACCTAGCGGTCGAGGTAAATACCTGTTAGTAGTAGAAGGGTATACATTCTCCCAAGTACAAACGACGAGGGTGTTCATATGCTCCAAGAAGACTTCAGGTTGTTATGCTCGGGTGAGATTAGAAAAGGACGGAAGATTGTTGGAAACTCAGATAGACCACAATCATCCACCACCAACGACATTGTCACAACCTTGCTGTAAGTTTCTCTTAAAAGATTCAATATTGTTTCAAATCTTGTAGTTTAGTATTTTTAAAACTGAACTGGCTCGTCTGTATTACCTACTCGTGACAAAGTTAAAGCATTCCCTGCTGTTAGATTCGCCAAACCAAAAAACGACATTTTCCTATACATTCTTAAATAAGTCGCTAACGTAAGTGACTTAAAAATACTTTGCTTGTCTACAGCAATAGATTATGAAGTTATAAAGTCTGATCGTGGTGGGAAGATGTTACTTATAGAAGGCTATACGTATATGAAATCCACTCCCAATTACTGGGTGTGTTCTGCTGGCAAAGTCCATAATTGCAAAGCCAGAGTGAAACTTGATGATCAGGGTGTGGTAGCCAGGATTTATAAGGAGCATACTCACCCACCCAAGATGTCAATATCTGGAAGTGAAGGTTAGCAATTCTTGAAGATACTCTATGGTCATTGTTGAATAGGATTTCAAAATTACCAGAGAGTGAGCAATAATGATGTAAAACTCTTTGTCGAAAGTTCCTCTTCATAACAATGTAGTATTTTTGTTGGGGTAATTTAGGATATTGTTATAATTAATCTGGTATTACATTCCAGATAAAATATACGTTTTACCAACAGAAGATAATTCAACCCTAGTTATGTATAAAAACTATACGTTCAATTTTCGTATTGGAAAAAAGTACATGCGGTGTTCGAGCTTTACGACAACAGGGTGCAAAGCTAGAGTCCACGTTGACTCTGAAGATTGTGTGATTTCCTCCAATACATATCACAATCATCCTCCTCCTTTGGTTCCTGATGAAGAAATTATTGACCAAGAAGTCTTTGATCAAGTTGTAGCTGAACACATAAGTAGATGTACTGGTTCAGAGCTTCTTGATTGCGATGCTTAGAAACCTTTCTCAATTAATTTCTATTTTTATTTTAGTTAAAGCCTCAATGCAAAACTTTAGAGGTGAGAGTTTTAATGTTCATTTGAATAGCACAGAGACTGTATTAGTTTTTATGAATTGTATCATTGGTAAATTAAATACAACTCGGCCTAGTTTTCTAGCTTTTACATTCTCGTCTGAATCCAGTTAAGTATTTATAAGTTGATTTTAATCTGCTTTGAATATAGTTATATGCGATATGTTAAAATTAGGCTGTTCTTTTCATTTTTGAAGTTAATGAGAAGAAAATGGTCTCGGTACAGGGGATCATAGTATTTCTTCTGTTCGTTATGTTAATTGATAATGAATTACGGGAATTTGTTTTGTTTTATAATTGTAATTGCAAGTATGATTCTGTTTGTTTTTTGTTGAATTAAATGTTATGAGTTATAACAACTGGTTTCATTCATATACTCTTATAGAATCGTTATTGTGGATTTAGCGTATTACCTTTAAGAACTTTGATACTTGTAATTTAAAAATCAACATTGTGCTCGGCAGGAGCTAATTGTAATTGTTCTGTACCTAACTGAATATAGACCTTCTTGAAGGTTGAAGGTAGTTTTTCATCAATACCTATAGCAATTGGTACTTTATGCAGGTAGCTCGCACAGCCGTGCCCTTTTAGTTTAACATATTCTGGTTAACTGAGAAAAAGACAGCATTATCACTGCTTAATATTATTTTATTGAAGAAGAGTGGTTTCAGAGTTTCCATACTAATTTTAACCTATTATCCCACAGGAACGAAGCAGTTTTCTGGTATAAAAAGTTTCCTATAACCATTGCCTTGACATAAGCTACAAACATGCTGCATTTCATCTAAATTGGTCCTTTGGTTTCCGAGTTACTATACTAATTTTAACCTAATATCCTGCGGGAAATAACCATTTCCTGGATAAAGTAACCTATTCCTATAAATATTCTCGGTTTTTATACTTCAATTATGCCGAGATTCATCTAATAATCTATACATCTGTCCAGTGTCTTTTGACTGAAGCTCGAAGAGACAGACAGACAGAAAGACAATAAATATAAAAAGAATTTGGTCTCTATGTTGATACCAAACCCTTCCTGCATCCAAATTTCCGAAAAATACTTAATGTTCAGAATTGACTCTGTTACAGTTTTAGAATTGGTATAGACATGAATGTGTTTATTTTATACCATTTAAAGTACGCAATTGGTTTCGTGTGTAATAAATCATTACTTTCTTAATCTGTAATTTCCAGACGATTCTTTCCACGTGGTTGAAGTATCCAAAGGCAAGTCGGTGATAATGTACCAGAAATATACATATTCTTTCATCGGACATGGCAAGAGATATCTGTGCTGTTCCAAGAAGAAGAAAACGAAGTGCACGGCTAGAATGAAGTTGGATGGTAACGGTGTGATCATCTTCGCAGACACTAATCACAATCATTCACCACCTTTCTTTCATAGGACTTCTGATGGAAGGTTTATTAAGATTTAAATTAAGATTAAAATTTAGACTATGCTCTTGGTTATGCTTTAATACCTGTCATAAATTTTGTAATTCTGTACAGTTCTCTATGACATAGTGTCTCTTATTCATTGTAGTAATAACAATTATGGTTTTCTATTGTATGTTCGATTGTGTCAAAAGTTATGTCTTTATTAGTAGTAATTTAATTGTCAATAATATACTTTTTAATAAAATATCTTGTTTTATTTAAATCTTAATCCGAAATATTATTATTGTCATAATTATTGTGAGAACGATCGGATACTAGTATTAACACGGATAAGCTAACTTAATAATAATTCAGCTTTGCTTTACGTCAATGTATATCTATAAAATGCTGTTTTATAGGTTTTATCATATTGTATACATTTATCATTGTACATCATGTTAGTGCATATTTTGTTCTAGTTATGGAACATAGTTACATTTTAGTAACGGGAGAATTTTATTTCATTTATTATTATTATGCAATATATGCTTCGTCGCTATCTTAAAATCTGCAATTATCTTCTTTTTAGATATTCTCATGATGATCAATTTTAATATTGAAAGTTTGTGCATTAACTCTATTTTGTAAAATTTTCTTTATTGTTTTCGGTAATGTATAATTATTTATATGTATAGATATAATATACTTCATGTATTTTTAAGTCAAATCTTTTTCGTGTAGTATTTCAATACACTTATTATCTTGTGTCTTCCATACATGTGTATATTCCGTTTATCTCATGCATACAATCCCGTTAACCATTTTTGTGTGAGTGTGTTTAAATGTTGTTAATTAATACATTATTATTTGTTTTTCGTTTAATTGTTTAACGTTGTTTGTGTAATGCGTTTTTCGTTATTTTTTAAACTTGCGTATTCTTACTTTGGAGTTTGTAACGGTCCAAAATATTAGTATGTTAAATATGTAATGTGACGGTTTTAAAGACTGACATTGTCGTCCATTGGTTTGTTTACAAATTTAACATGGAATGAGAAAAATTAACTATTTAATGATATAGACCCACTTGGACCGTATAATTTAATTTCTGTTAGAATGTCCAATTTCTTTCATAGAGATTCTTTTCCAGGATACACAGTGCAAGAGCTGCCGTTAAGCAGCGGCAGAACCATACTGATGGTCAATAAATATACTTACTCTTACACTGGCCTTGGACGTCGGTACTTGAAGTGTTCCCAAAAACTAAGTACCGGGTGCAATGCGAGGATGAAGATTAATGAAAATGGAACTCTAGATCTCATTAATATAGATCATAACCACGGGCCTCCCAAATATTACAAGACTTCTACTGGCATTTATATTAAGGGGGCGAATTAAGATAGACAAATGAAATTTAATCTTACACCCACATGGTTGAAAATGAATTAGAGGAATTATCGTGGTAGCAAACTGTTATGAAAAAGGATGATAAATTTTATGCTTTTGATTTGATTTAACTTAAGATTTTATGAATTGATTTAACTTAAGATTTTATGAATTGATTTAACTTAAGTGAAGTGAATATATATTGGTTGAATACTTAATTTGAAACAATATTGTTTACTTACACCTAAGATAATAAAGGGATTAAGAATCACATTTGTAGTATATTTGGCTCGTTTTGTCAAAGAGCCAGAGTGCATAGCGCGTTTACACTCCCACGGGTCTGACACAAGTGGCCTCCGCTACCCGTGACCCAGACAAATGTCTACTTTCGTATAAGCAAACACCGCATTAGTGGCAAATTGTAGCATTCTTGGTCCCTGTTGTGCCTTGGACTTTTGACGTTCGCGACGTTGTTTGTTGCAGTATTTGTTTTGTCACGTTGGAAACTTAAAGACAGAATAAGCAGTTATACCAGTTAGGCTGGAATATGTTCATAATTTTATTAAATGTTTGAACTACAAAAGTATTAAAACGCTTAAGATTGCAAAAGTAAGTCTGTTTTTTCCAGTTAGTAGTAATAAGATAGATGTTAGGTGAGGATATATTTTTAATGGTAAGAAAAGTAGGTATGCAAAATATTGGTGTCTGTAGATATTGTGGGCATTATGTTTTTTTTAAAATGGTCGGTACTAGTTAAATTTTTTAATAAATTCTTATTTAACTCTTAACCTGAGTAAAATCATTTTAGACTAAAAAATCCTCTGCGTTTAAGGTAATAATTGTATTAATATGATTTTAAACTTTAATTATCGTTGACGGTAAACATATTTAAAACTTTTTAACGGGTTGTAAATAACAATAATCGTAAGCAACCCGTTAAAAAGTTTTAAGAATAATAGTATCTACCTAATAAGTTTTTTTTTCAGAAACCTGATCAATGTATTGTCCACTAATATCTAGCCCTTAAGCCGTAAGATGGAACGCCATGAGTCATTTCCAACAGTGAGTGGTGTCTAAGGCTGCCTTTTGAGAATCGAATACCAGCAATATTACAATGACACTGACAGCTTTAACTTCTAATACGCTAGTCTGAAACTATGGGATAGGGGCCGACTACAATTTAGCAATCGGATATGTCTTCATATGGTATAATAAAAGAGAAAAAAATATCTTTCTTTTTTTCTCATACACAAAACCATCAACTCTCATTGTTAGATAGCCCGTTTTTTTTGTTTCTGTACAAGTGTCGAATATTAAAACTTCCTGTGTAGCCTGCTTAGCTATCACCTCCTTGCTAGAGTCAGCAGCTAAACTTCTCGGGCTACGACCGGAGGTTAAGAATCAGTCTGGAACTTTCTTGGAGAAGTGTTCTTGATGTTTCTGATGTGCTACGGTGATCACATCCTGTCTTTCTTTACTTTAAATTACGACCGGCCTGGTGAAGTCATGGATGGTAAAGCGCACTAACTTAGCAACTTGGCAGCTTGAGTCGTCTGTTGTTTCCATAGTTTCGAGTTCGAGTTCCAATTCAAGTAACAGTTAACAAAGATCACATTTACTTTTAGGATTACCTTACGAAATGCTACCATCTGGAAGAAAGAGGAGTGAGGGGCAGAAAAATATGATTCTTGTTCAAGGCCACACCTTCTCTATTCAAGGTGGAAACCCCTTCAGATATTACTGCTCGAAGAAGAAAACAGGTTGTAAAGCCCGTGTCACTCTGTTCAATGGCGTCATCAAAGATGGCCAATTGGAACATAATCATGCACCTCCGATGATCCACAAGTCTTATGATGGAACTATTTATTCTGTCCAGGTTATAAGAGGAGAAAATTTTTTAAAAGGACGTAAATATCATTCTTAAAGTTGACATTTCAACTTCCTCATCATATTTGGGATTATAATTTAATAATGTATACTTGTGTGTAAAGGGTGATAGCCTAATGGTTAAGAATTCGGCCTCCTACTCGGGGGTTCCGGGTTCGAATCCCAGGACTTCAGATTTTTCGGAGTTACGTGCGTTTTAAGCATTTAAATGTCACTCGCTATAACGGTGAACAAAAACATGAGGAAACCTGCATGCCGGGGAGTTTACAAAACTCAAAGGTGTGTGAAGTCTGCCAATCCGCACTTGGTGCGTGATGGAATATTAACCTTCTCATTCAGAGAAGAGGTTCCTATACAATAGTGGGCCGTGATGGGTTGAGATCAATGTATACTACAGCAAAAATACAGTACGCAAACGTTGTCATTAATAAAAATGTATTTTATTTTACTGTCTATTAGTATATTTAAAATTGAGTAGTTAATTGTCTAATTACTTATTAATTGATAAGTGAACATTAAACAAAACTGTACATTTATGAGACAAATATTGTTTTTTTATAACAGAGACTGACAAACAGGTTTTCGGCTCAGCTGAGCTCACCGTGCAATATCCGGAGAGTCGTAGGTGCGTTTTCGGCCTTGAAATGGTTAACACAATTTTTAAAGACCTCCATGTTAAGTAAAAATTTATTTTTAGTGCTAAAAATTGGCCAAGTTTGAATTGGACTGTAAAAGGCCGCACTCTAAAGGTTAGGTTATACTCACGTATATCGTTTAAGGGATGTAAAAATGTATTCTTTGTATAAATTCCAACTACTGTTTTAGCTTTAACTTTAGTTATAGGTATTTAAACATTTTGTGAAAATTTAATTAAGGTGCCAAATATAGATTTACTAAGGTATTATAAATATACGCCAAATATACTAAAATATGATCATTTTTAATATTTATTGTTATACCACATTAAAGATACTCTGTAAATACCACAGACAATGCGTGAAATAGTGACTTTCGAAAATGAATTTTGTTTACGGTAAATGATGTTTTTTTTAATTAATGAGTGATCATATTTATTTGTTATTTTGAATATAATATATATTTTTTAATCTCGAAAAAAAAAAGTGTAGATAAAATAATGTTTGCAAGAGAGAACATAAATAAAATATAGATATTTAAATAATTATCTAACACTCAATATATTTATTATAATATAATATATCTTTCAATGTATCTATTTATTAAATATCATTGTATTTGTAGCATTTTTTCGTAAAATAAATGCTAATATTAATTTCACGTTTTTTTTTCTATCAATCTTTTAAAATGCTGTCCCAAGAAAGTCCGAAAAAATACTTTTTTTTGTTTATTTTCGTATTTTATTAAAAAATAAGTAGGGACGATTTACTAGTATTTTCTATGCATCAAAGCGATAAGAATTATCAGCCTATAATTGTACCAGTCCCCCATAATAGGTCATGACAAAGTATGTGGACAATATACATATGTGGAACATAAAGTTCATTACTCTTTTTGTTATCACACTTTATAAGGTCAAGTTTTCAATAAAGTTTTCAACATTCAAAGAATAAAAGGCAGAATTTGTTATTTATCTATCTTTATATATGTTTCATGTTTGTTTGTTTATCCTTTATAGAATCTGGAATGGTAGGAGATAAACTGATGTCCTTAGCAACTTTGCTAAAAATTCTCTAGACAAGGTTTTGGTACCAACATTATAATGATCGGACACATAGTTCATTAAATGATGCGTAGCAACGCATGTCGGATATAGCTAGTATATATAAAAATGAATTAATAATAATGAATGAATCGTGAATTTGTTTATACTTTATAGTCTTTGAAATGGTAGGAGATAAAGCAATGATGTCTTTAGCAACTTTGTTCAGAATTCTCTTAAAAGGTTTTGGTACTAAAATGATATCGATCGGACATCCTTGTGTAATGAGTTGATGCGTCGTAACACGCGCCGGGTACAATTATTTTTTTTTATAGTTATTTGTCCAAAGTAATTTTCAA
>DWJZ01006105.1:0-13346 GCA_018249125.1 Asbolis capucinus
AACAAAACAAATTCATATATGTATATATACATGTATGTATACCTATTATGAAGATAACGATTGCAACTGGACAGGAGATAGACAGGGATAATAGGAGAAAGGTTACACCTGTAGGTGGTGAGCTTTGACTGGATTTTAAAGGAATATAGGGTACTTGCATTATGTATGGATTTAGGGAGGATTGGTAAATATCTGTTGTTTGTAATCTATGTATATAACAATTAATCCCACTTTTCGTTGTAATTGTATAATTCAAGCACGGGCTCTCCTATCCAAACCAAATTTTTAGGCTATGTTCGGACTATTTAGTAGAAGGTTTAGGTGAAGTTTACACAAAATCGGTAGAGTGGCTCTTCGTTTATCACATTGTTTGTATTAGTAAATGGAGATTTTAGTACCAAATTGAACCTTTTATCAGTCTACGCGGACGAAGACACGGGCGGAAGCTACTTAAATATAAAATATTGGTATACAATTGCAGAATAACACCACTATGGAAACGTTGCGCCATACGGTTCCGGAATATTCATAGATCCTTGCGATCGGAAAGTGTCTCATGGAATTTAACTTCATGTAAATACTTAAAAGGCTATTACGTAAAGACTTATCGGTACTGAACCGTGTTTAGTAATAGACCAGATATTTCTAGATTCTAATAGGAATTGTTCTACGAATAGCTTTTGATTGCGCCATACGAGTCTAATTGAGAAGAGAAAAAACATGAATTTCTCCTACAATCTGATGAATACAGTAAAATTATGATAAAATTATGGTTTTCGTATAATTAAAAATTAATAAAGATGGCTAAAAAGTTCACACACAGAATCCGCTGTTGTTCCATACAACCCTGGCGCCCTGGTGTACTCCGTTATTTTAATCTCGTTCGCCTTGTTGGAGAGGTGAATCGCCAATCGTCTCGAAAGATACTTCCGGCATCAGAAAACTTCCGACATGGCCTAACGTTCTTTTATTCAAACATAATACCCGCCACAGAACGTGACATAATGTAACCTTGTAAGGTGCTCAAGAATTCATGCTCCTAATAACTTAGACTGGTATTCGTATACAATAACTTTATCCTGTTCACAGAGCCCGCGAGATATTTTGCATCTTTCATTCGACAGACTCGTTAAACACAATATTTAAATATCAAATAACAAACCATCGAACATCTAAAGTGCCGAGGTACTTTCCGAAATAGCAAAAGAGGCAATAACTTTTTCTCCTCTCTGCCTTTGAGGTTAATCAAAGAGTAAGTTGACTTTCATTAAGTGAGCCCGATGTTGCCCTGATGAAATAAAATATTTTGACTTTTAACTATGCCCCATAAAAATACCAATCACGAGATTACTATAAACCCATTTTTGGATAAGTTACTCATCAAACTAACTTTATTATTGCTATTAACAAATCTCAAGATTCGTTTTTAATTAACAGAAACCTGAGATAAGTGCTTTAGTATCTATGGTTACAGATACACAAAAAACTAAAATAGTATCATTTATTGAACAGGTAACAAAAGCACGCATTTTTTACGAACAACAAAAGAATCGCAACGGTGCATCGCGTGATAGATTGTCTCAAATAGAGACTTCGTTTTTGAAAGGTTACAAAAGGTTAGTTCTGTCGCAACCGAACTCTTCACATATCAACGATATTAAATATATGGTCGTATAGTGTTTGCCTATGTCTAGGTTTTTTATTAGCTTATTATGGTGCTGCAATTTATTTTAATGTATAATTTGTCAATAGTTTGCTTAAGTTCTTCTGTGACTTCCAGTTCTCACGAAACTTCTTCAAGGTACGGCTGGGGAGAAGAAAATAATTTCTTCGGATGGACAATGACAAAGCATTGGGGATGCTCCTGGTGTTCTTGGTGTCTATGGCCGGTGGTGAATATATAAACAAACGTCTTTGATTTTTCTGATACAGGGCTGTGATTAACAATGTAACTAATGCTCATATATCGGCTATCTTCTTGTAAGTTCTTGTGTGTAAAATTGTGAGATAATGAAAAACATCTTTTTATTACGTCATAATAAATGTATGCTTAAAATCATGAATGGTTACAGCATACTCCACTCTCTTCCACACCAGGCCCCCTCCTGGGACTTGCCCAAATTAAATTTGCTGTCAGGCTATAGTCAGAAAGACAAGCAACTCTAATGAGCTGCTGACTGACTGAGCTGACTACACTCGGTGTAAATTCAATCCGAAATTTCCATACAAAATGGACAAGTTTCCAGAAAGAATATGCCTATAAGATAAGATTCCAGATCGAATTTGCTGATAAGATAAGATTCCAGAACGAATTTGCTGATAAGATAAGATTCCAGATCGAATTTGCTGATAAGATAAGATTCCAGATCGAATTTGCATAGTACAGTCATTGTAGACAAGTGCAACAGCAGTTTTTCGGTTCGGTAGTCGCGAAATCGATCCAAAGGTGAACATTCCGTCCCACTCTGGTTACAGTTAACCCAATAACCGAACACTAACATAATACATACATAAATAATACTGATTGTGAACTAGAACGTGTCTCGTACTCGACCTTGTGCATGAGATCCTTTTACTGTTTATGCTACCACGTTCTGTCATCTGAAATGACTTTGGTATTTGTCATGATTTGATATAACGAATGTTCCTTTAAGTTCATGTATTAAACATACGTATATTCCTTTGTGTGCGTACAATATATGTGTATCATCGGACAACTCACACATGGTCATCGGGTCCCAAACTAAGCGTTCGTTTGTATTATAGTGCACAGAGAAAACGAATCAAGGTGTAGCTTGCGTTTATGTGTTAAACATATTTTTGTATGTGTTCGTACAAAATATATCTTAGGCCAACTCACACACGGTCATCAGGTCCCAAACTAAGCGTTCGTTTTTATTATAGTGCACAGAAAAAACTAGTCATGGTGTAGCTTGAGCTTATATCCTAAACATATTTTTGTATGTGTGCGTACAAAATATATCTTAGGACAACTCACACAGGGCTATCGGATCCGCTTTGTGCGTTAGCTTGTATTATAGTGATCCACAGAAAAATCAATTCAATGAATTGCTTGTGAAGAAAATTCATACATGCAACATGTACATGAAACATACAACAACGCAATCATATAAACACAATCCCAGGGAACCGTACAGCCGGGATAAAATCTATTCTATGTTCATTTACTGGATGTGGTCCATTCTGTGTGCTAAGTTGCACCTTTTTTGAATCCGTTTATTGGTTAGCGCGTGAAGGAAAGACGAGTACATAATCTTTAAAAACTTTCACATTCATAATATTAGTAGGATTAGTAGGTAGTAATTAAACATTTCTGAAGTGTATGTTCGATGACAAAGTTGGAAAAACCCAAACAAAAAATACATTGAATGACAAAGCGACAACAATTAAACCAAAACCCTCGTGCGAAAGTCTTCGTTTTAGAAGACTTTTTACATTAAAATTAAAAGCGTTTAATTCTACTTTCTTTTTAACTCCAAACAAGACTCGATATATTATATCATATACAGACAAGTCTGCAAACTCATCGTCGCAGCAGGGATGCTCTCGGCGCAAATTCGATCTGGAATTTTTACTGAATATACAAATTTATATAGCAATTTCAGAATTTGCACCGAAAATCGTTGTGTTTATTGAAATAAATTAAAATTTTAAATTATTTTTTATTTAGTCTTAATAATTTTACTTTCCTCTAATAATTCCTATTAATACTATTGATGCGAAAGTGTATGAGGATGGATTTATGTATGATTTAAGGTTGAATGTATGTTTGTTACTCATTCACTCAAAAATTACTAAACAGATATGGATGAAGTTTGACATAGACATAGATTATAATCTGGAATAAAAGATACTCAGACTACTTTTTACCAGCGCAGACAAAGCCGTGTGCAAAAACTAGTGAGGCATAATTTTCCTAGTACTAAAATTCAGGTGGTACACCACCACCAGAGTCAGCCCTGCTAACCGGTTTACCTGCTATTACCACCAGGTTCGACCACTCTCTCTTTTATTGCTGCCTACTAATGGATATTCTGTATACGTCATACAAGTAAAAAACAACTCTCGCCTTCGATATTATGACGTAGAGTAGGTAATTGGAACTTGTGTTTTTGAGCGAGCGAAAGGCCCATAATTTAATCTTACTAATAAAATTTTATTTATCTTAAACTGTATTACTGTCTGTCTATATGAAAATGGAAGAATATTGAATGAAAACTATTCAATAATTCTTCTCGGCATATAAGCTACAAACATGCACAATTGTGTCTAAACTGGTCCAGTGGTTTCAGAGTTGTCATACTAATTTTAACCTGTTATGCTGCGGGGACAAACCCATTTCCTGGAATAAAACCTATCCTATAACAATTCTCGGGTTTAAAACTTTGATTATGCCAAGTTTCATCTAAATATGTCCAGTGATTTTTCGTGAAGCTCGAAAAAATGTTTTGGTCTGTAAATCGATGACAAAGCCTCCCAGATCCAAAATTTAAAAAAATATTTTAATGTACAGAATTGACCCTGCTACAGTTTTGTTATTAGTATGCCAACATCGCTGAAAATTGCAAGTCAACGGTTTTTCTACATCAAAGATTTAATTAAATTATTACGGAAAATAATGAGTGCGTGGGCCACAGGAGTAGTACGGTCGGCAGTAGAAGTTATTTGCTCAGTTTTTATTTTAAAAATCTGTAAATTTCATGTGAAAACCAATTTTGTATTATTATTACTTTTTTGTGGAAATTTGAAGATATTAAAAATATAGGTGCTAGCATCGTTGTTTCTCCGTTCGTAACTCAAACTTGAGTGGACACTAAAGCCCAGCAGTGGGATACAACAGGTCGCGATACATAAATCTACGAGTAAATGAAATACATTTAAAATCACATCGTTTACTAATATTAAAACGACTTTTACGGACACAATATTTATTGCAAATAATGTCAGTATTACCAAATAGTTGTTCGGAATACTGATAGAAGTCCTTGATCGAACATCTCTGCTAGATCAACCTTGTTCAGTTATTTTACTGCCAACTTGATTACATTTTATGTGTACGTCGTATTTATACGTCATCTATCTTAAGTGCATAAATATTCTGTGTAAAGCACCTATGGGTATTGAAAAATTACATATATTACAAAGAGTATATATGTACATTATTACTATATTACGGACAGTTACGAGAAGCGTCAGAAATTGGAACGTCCATAATTTCTCTCCGTAATACGAAAAATACACTGAATTCCTTATTAATTACCAACTCGGCTTTCTGGAAGCCTAGTACCCTATCAAGTTAAAATTGTAGGGTACTGTATTTGGTTGTCCCAAACGATTGAGAGTGGCTTCATTTTCAAAATAATGCGTTTTCATATAACTTTAGTATATTTTAAATGTTTTTTTATTAAATTTATTTATCGATTTCACCTATTCCATTTAGAGATGTTTTACGCTAGGTAGCGATGTCACCTATCAACCATATATAATATTTCTACATAAATTATAATAATTGTATAACAATAAAAATATTGAAATATTAGTAATTTCATTGGATACGATGAGAAGAAATTTGTTTGTAATTACTGTAACTTTGATGATTGCAAGATTGATTGTTAGGTATATTATACTGACGCTAATAATAGCCAAACATCAAACACATAAGCCAAATTAAGTCAATTCATACTTAAATTTCAAAATACTATCGCAGCAGCGTGTACAATGGGAATACAATGCAAACACAATTTCAAAATACATTGCCCAATGAATTTTTCGCACGCATTTCTCATTCATTAATAATAATTGTTCTATTGTATCTGCAATCTATTTTATACTCTACTATTAAATCACAAAGTTCAATTTCTCTTACTATTACATGTTACAGATTTGAATATTCGTGATCATAGACAATGACGATCAGTCGGTAGCCTAATCTCAAAATAATTACTATGTCTGCAATATGTTTCGTTAGAATTGGAACGTTTTTTTGAATTATGACAGCTGACAGTTGACAGCTACACAATACGTCAATGTGTTATAGAGAAAACTGGCCATGCATAATTTACAGTTTTTCTGATCTGTACAAATAGAGGATTTGAACAATCTTTGTGTCAAAAAAATTCTTTAAAAGTAGATGTTTCCGTTATTTTTATAAAAATAGCATATTGTAACACATTAATATCTTGAATAAAAGTCGTTACGGCCCAAGATATTAATGTGTTAAAAGAGTATTGAAAATACAAATCATGAAATGAATTATTTTGATTTATACATGTAATTTAACGGTTTTTTAAGAAAAGTGTAACATAGTCCACTTTTTCTTACAAAATTTATTGTAATTTGTAAATTAATTAATTTATCTTGTTCCTCAAGAAAGGTATAAAGATAAAAAAGATAACTTTAGTAGATGCCTAATAATATCATACCTATTCAGTAGTTGTATAAAATATAAATAAATCAAAATAGAATTGTACAAAAGGCGTAACATAAAACTTCATTAACATTTTATGGTCTGGGAAAACGGAATATTAGAAATTTGTGTTATTAATTAAAGCTTTCCTCTAATCAAGAACATATCGACTACCGAAAACAGAAAGGACGTATCTCTTTAGAATAACATTTAAGAAATTCGTCCTTATTGCTTTTCTTACAAAGGCGAAATTATTATGAGTTACAGTACGGAGATACGTCCTTTTTGTTTCATTTCGTCGAGTTATTTAACTAGTTCCCTTTCTAAATATACCTGCAGTTTACTTGGTAAAATATCCTAGATATTTGTAGGAAATATCGCATTTCTTATGATCCAAGATGGAGGTGACACATTAAGCTGAATATAATAACTTGTTAAGACGAATTTATTGGAAAAAATTTGCTTACCACACTAATATTATAAATGCGAAAGTGTGTGAGGATGTATGGATGGAATAGATGGATCGATCGATGGATGAATGAATGAATATTTGTTAACCTTTAACGCAAAAACAACAGAACGGATTTGAATAAAATTTGACACGGATATAGATTTTACAATAACATGGATATAATTTTTAAAAGATATGTACGTAATATAAAATAATACTTGTCAAAACATCGTGACGAAACCTTCACTTCTGAGAGTTCTCCATAAAATTCTCAGATGAAGTCCACCAAACCGCATTTGGCCAGCGTGGACTATGGCCTGTACACCTCACATTGTGAGTGGACACCCGAGCCCAGTAGTGAGACAGTTATGGTTAGATCTGTTAGAAGAACTGTGCTGTAAGTGAACGGAATGATTGAATTAGACTTTCCGGTCTGAGCTCCGTTCACTAGTTCATATTATTATGTCTGCCTAGATTTCTAGTTGCGAAAACTTACGGCTATATTTTATTCTAGCTGTGCCTGCGACTTTGTTTCAGTGTTTAAAAAAAGTTATTGTTAAATTCGCAGATTTAATAAATAAATATCTTTGGACAACTTACACACGGCTGTCTGACCCCAAACTAAGCGTTAGCTTGTACTATGGTGATCAGATAACTTACTTTTTATAATTCCAAAATAAAAACAGCATAAGTTACTCCTTATTACATCTGCCAGTTCTCGCGTCAAAATCGTTTCAACCGTTCCAAACATTAGCCGGGACAAACATACAGACAGACAGACAAATATTGTACAATTTCATTTTGCTATATGTACCGTATATATACATACGTACACATTTAGTAAAACGTTTTTAATATTACAAACATACACTCCAATTTTATTTATTTGGTGTCTATAAATATAGTGTTCGCTCGACTTCATCCGCGTGATATGTTGATAAAAGCTAGCCTGTGTCATAATATACTATTAACGTGTCAGGTCAAATAATACTCTGTTTTTCAGATATGTTTTAATCAACAGTCTCCATTTGAAAATATTATCTCCTCACGTACAAGATAGGCCTGACTTTCCATCCACACTGGCTACCGCATGTAATTTTTTTTTATTTATTACGCGGGTACATGAAAAATATTAGGAATACGTCGGTAATTATAAACGAATTAAATGTAGGTATCGCTAAATCTGCAATCTATCTCTGTGCCAAAAGTTATATAGACCCGTCCAGATGTTTGTACGTCTTAGAAGAAACATGCATCTGCCCAACCTCGTAAATTTTCGCATTTATAATTATTAGGATTGATCACTAGTTATTTAGATATACGTTTGAGGGTATTACTGAAATATGCTGACTGATATATGTTCTCGATGTTCCGTAACACCGCCACCTAGCGTAATTTCAATGTAACTAATTAAAATAATAACGGATAAACAGACAAATTTTATAAAAAACATTATGAAATGAAATGAAATGAATTCCTTTTACTTGTATTGTCGATAAGTATTTATCTATTGCTTCTTCAATAATAAATAAAAGGCACCTCATAATTTTTCACAATCTCTATTCTTTACTGCATCATGATGACGTGGAACATATCCTTAAAACAAGAACAAAAAATATTTTAAATATGAACTATATTTAAACTAAGGCTTCATTAATTTTGGAAAGCCATGAAATTAAGGAGAAGAAAGACGAAAGACATGAATAGAGATTTGTCAATTACTCGGACGGCGACTAATGAACCGCCTACGAAAGTAACCGGATAATCGTCTTTACCGACACACGTCTAACGAGTGCCTATTTATTGTTAAAACTAGAAACAGCCCGCGCTTCGTTTCGGAATAAACCCGTTGCCGGAAAAATATAGTTTTGGTATATTTTTCACACAGGGTAACCCAAATTGAGCTAGAATTTTGACCATACAAACATACAAATGTATACTCAGTGGAAATTCTGGATTTTTTTCCATACAAAATTGACATGTTTGTATGGTAAAAAATCTAAGATTGAATTTGGGTAAAGTATAATGGTACAAATCTAATATGTTTACTATTATTTCAAACATTTGTAATTACAAACAGTTCATTATTTGATGTTCCGTATACTATGTTCATATGTTACATAACATTCCGTTAACATTGTTATTTTACAGACAATAGCTATTAATTTCCATTTAAAGGTATCACAATTACAATTGAAATACGATTGTACTCATATCAACGTACTTGCTTTTGTGTAGAACAACTGTTAGTGTAACATCGTCTTTATGTTCGTGAGACATAGTTGTCGTACGATACGACAGTCGTACGTGTGAGTCGTCGTGTCGACGTCGACAAAGATTAAATAAATATTAAAAAACATGATAGGACTACTCACAGACGGCCCTCTAATCTCAAACTAAACATTTGTACTGCGGTGATTCTATTACATCCAAACTCATACCAAACATTCCTGCTCATCAGAAAAGTTTGTCCTGGTTTTAGATCGAACCCTCAACCTCCAGCTTAGTAGTCAGGTAATAACCACTAGACCCATAGGCCAGTTAAAATCTAACCATCTATCTAAACCCTAACAGTTTTACCACAGACTACAGAAACTTTAATAAAATGTACCGGAATAAATAACTTACAATTTTGTAAACAATCTCTGGCCACAATGTTAGAAGTTTAACATTGTTTAAATTGCATAAAAAAAACATTATTTAAAAATGTTATGAATTGACATTTACTAAGATAATGCACGCCACTTTTTACCACCGCCACTTACCATCAGGTGAGATCGATGTCGCACGTAAATTCGGCGTCGATGGAAATTCGGCGCACAATCCATTTGAAATAATTCCCGTACAAACTTATCGATTATGTATGGTATAAATCGATTTTTTTACCTTAGATAAGTTAGCGCTTGAATACGATCTCTCATGGTAAGTGGCGATGAAGTCTTCGATGGTAAAGCGCACTAACTTTGCACCGAGTGTACACACGTAACAGCCTCACATACCTACACCCTATATTATATATATGTGTGTAGATAACCAACCGTACCTGTCAATGTACCGAGTCGGCCATTGACCAAACAAAATGGTTACGTATGACCTTAGAAAGTGGTATCGGAAGGCGGCAAACACTTTCCATTTTCAAAATTTTATCAAAAGAATCTTTTACGCATCTTATTGATGCACAGAGTTAATGGATACTTAAATCACTCCTTAGTAGACATTTTGTTCAAAAATTCTGTACTAAAGATTTTGACAATGGGATCGTAGTCAAGTGCTAAGTTATTCATGGCAAAAACAGAAAATTAACGACTTTGAGTGCGGTTGTTAAATTATAATACGTGCGATTCTTGTATATACGCATTTATTTATGTATCTAATTACGTTCTAGAAAGCGTCACCAATTACAATTAAAAGGATGTTAGGATTTTTTTGGGTCATGGAATCAGATAATCAAATTTTCGTTTTGAAAAAATGCAATTTTGTGTAGTTTAAGGTATTTTCTCTATGACATAATTATGATGTATTATATATTTATTATATTATTATATATTATATTATAGATAGTTTATTCTTATTAATACAGTAATTTAAGAAGTTTAAGTTTGATAATTTTGTTGAAAGCATCTATTTTAGATTAATAATTTGAATATTATTTTCAGTTCCACTACGCTCTATCTACTGACGAAAGTCAGTTAACGAGCTGGTATTTAACACGTGGGTAGATTTAATACTAATGGTCAAGACTTTAATTAAAACACACAGTTTAATAATTTGAAATATATTTTCCCTTGTGAAAATTTTATCTTGTACGATTTTTTAGATAAAAGAATTTCTTTAATTATCAATAATAATTATGTAGATAAAATATTTAAATGAAAAAGCTAGTTTTTATATCAAAAACGCCTTTACTTTACGACCTTAAAAAAACATTATTTTTAATTATGTCCTTTTTATTAAAAATAAAAAACTAAACTTATTTCATAATTAATGTTTATATTTCCCGAAATCATATATTGATAAATCGTTGATAATTCCAAGATATTCGAAATTCAAACTATAATGATAATTTAATAACACTGGCGTAATATACAATCTGTGTTCTATATTTAAAAACTCGCTCATTTATTGTACTTGATAATTCTTTTGTTTTCCCGCCTTTTTTGTAATTGTAATAAGTAAGTTGTAAGTTTTCATAAGTACTGAGGCGAATTATTTATCAATGGTAGCAGTATGTTGGCGGTATGCTCGAAATTCAAACTACAAAAAAAATAGCACTGGCATAAGATACAGGCTGTATTCTAAATTCAAACATCGTACGCTCATTATACTTCATGATTTGTATTTGGCTGTGCGTACATACGCCAATGCCATAAATAAGGAAAAAAAAAAATTCATGATTCTTTAGTTTTGCCGCCATTTTTGTATGTAATTTTTCATTAATACACATATTTGGCCCTGTACACAACTGAGGCGAATTCGTAATCAATTGTAGCGGCATGTTGGCCCCAATATTTCAAAAAAGCGTACAATTCTTTGTGATAATATAATAATGTATTATAGCGCATTGCAAAAATGATTTCTGTTATAAAATCCTCGCGTCTTGCGTCACTAACTGTTGCAACTGGCCTGCATAGCTAGCAATATCCCACATGTGACTTTCAACTTTAACACAAAGTAATAGAGTAGCTAATCGAATGTCACACGCTAGTTCCGTACTGTTGCAAGTAATGTCACCTAATTCCTATTTCTATACATGGAAACACTTGCAGTCATGAGGTTTGTTTTGGAGCTAGATTGTTCCTTCCGATGTTCCTTTTCTTGAATAACTGTTGTTCCTTTATGTGTATGTCTACGTGCATTGGTTTTTAAAAGCGGGGACTACATTTTATGGCTGGGAATTCTCTCTTTCACTGTCTTCTTTAGTGGAATAACAATGGTATTTTGGGCAAGAAGTATCTTCGTGTAGCTATAATTATAACAAGGCTTATTCAAATTATTATACACAAGCTTTAATTATAAGTCCCTTATACAAAGAAACACAAAATTTCATAACTGTATTGTTTACCGTTGAGGAGTTTCCGTCTGGAGTCACTCCTGAACATATACTATGTTCTTAAAAATAACCTGATTCTATGACTTGATACTATGTTATTAAAAATGCATTGACATCAAGATGAAAATTTTATGCAACATTTCCGCTCCGTAGTGTAAGAGGAAGTGGGTCTAATTAAACTTGCAAGATTTGACCCGTAACAAACAAATACATATACTAACATACTTATATACAAACATACACTGCAAGTTAAATAAAAGCTTGTAATAAAAAACTACAGTAACGTCACTTGTCAACGCAAAACCAAAAATGTTGCTACAATAAAATTTATCAAATAACATATCCAAAGTGATGAAAAGGCTTGTAACAAGTATTACATAAAAGACGAGGGCAAAGTATTATATTACCGCGGCTGACATATTATTGTATCGAACGATTCAATCGCAGACTGTCAGTTACGACAGTACCAGTTCGGTCAGGGTACAGTTAGCCCGGCTTGGAATAACAAGAGTACTGCAGTTTTTTTTTTGTTTTTTTTTTTCTAAAGTTTAAATTTTACATTAAGAAGCTTTACATAAACCGTGTTCTGGTTTAACAAGTTAAAATTTCTATTTATATTTGTTAATTACAAATTCCCCTCGCTTCGGAAGGAGATAAGGTGAGAACTATCCTTATCTCCTATTATCCTATATATCTTTCTTGTCATATAAGATAGAAACATGTACAATTGTGTCTAAAGTGGTCCAGTGGTTTCTGATTTACCATACTAATTTTAAACTGTTATCCTGCGGGAACAAAGCCATTTCCTGCGATAAAACCTAACCTATAACCATAAATAACCCATAAGTCGGGTTTTAAAGTTCGGTTATAGTAAGTTTCATCTAAACCTGTCCAGTGGTTTTGGCAAGAAGCTTGAACAGACAGACAATCAAACCAAAAAAATTTTTTTGGTCTGTATATCGATAGCAAAGCCTCCCTGCATCAAAATTTTATAATAATTATTCCATCCTGATGACAATGCTTTCTATGATAAGCATCACCTGATACTACGTGCAGGATTGACTCCAGGCAAGAGAACTCCTCAACGGTTATCAATACAGAATTTTTGTGTGTTTTTTTGTATTATGGATCTATAATTAAAGCTTGTGTTTTTAAATATTTCCAATAAATCTTGTTTACCAGATCCGTTCAGTAGTTTTATCATGAAAACTGATAATATATAAAGATAATAAAATGATGAACCGACGGGCGCTCGGGCACTCGGGCGCGTGGTAAGCGGAGTGCGGGGCATATAAAAATGTATTAAATTAACCGTATCATACATTCGCAAGCAATTCACATATGGCATAGGGCAGCATTTTGACCACCAGCCACCACCACGAACACGAAGTTGCGGGCAAAAGCTAGTTGTTAAATAA
>DWJZ01006106.1:0-13345 GCA_018249125.1 Asbolis capucinus
CGTGGTGACCCTCGTGGTGACCCTCGTGGTGACCCTCGTGGTGACCCTCGTGGTGACCCACATGGTGACCCTCGTGGTGACCCTCGTGGTGACCCACATGGTGACCCTCGTGGTGACCCTCGTGGTGACCCTCGTGGTGACCCTCGTGGTGACCCTCGTGGTGACCCACATGGTGACCCTCGTGGGGACCCAAATATTTTATTTATTTAATCTTTTATATTTAGCTGTAAGTATTCTTCCAGGAAATTTGGATGTTTGGGGTTCCTTTACAGACTTACCGTTGGATAGATTGAGACAAAACTTGGCATCAATGGAAATTAAATAAAGGATAGATTTTATACCGATTGTAGTATCCTCTGGGATAACTTGGACGTTTATATGTTTGCAACTAAATCAATAGTTCAGTGGCTTAGAATGAAACGTTAATTGGATATTTATGGATATTTGTTACTCTTTCACAGATATTTTGGATATTTATGGACATTTGTTACTCTTTCACAAAAACTACTAAACGCACCTGAATGAAAATCGTCACGAATGTGAAATATAATGTAATGTGAATGTCACATAGTCTAGAACAACATATACGGTACTTTTCACTAAGACATCACGTGGACGAAGCCGGGGGCGGCGACTAGAATATCGTGATGCTAATTTATATATGTATTTAACATTGCAACTCATAATTGTGCCACTAGAGCTCGGATCTCCACTCACAATGTGAGAGGTATAGGCCATAGTCCACTACGCTGGCCAAGTACGTATTAGTGGACGGATTTTCACATATTTTTTGGAGTATGAACTGAAAAGCAAGTACAAATGAAGTAATATTGTTGTATAAATAGAGGTTATAAAGAAATACGAGGATACAGAAATATTTACATATATACAAAAATATTTATATAAAACAAACAGCAAACTAATTCACTAATCATCATAATCTCAACATGACGGCCCACTATTGAGCACGGAATTCTTTTCTGAATCAGAAGGTCAAGGCCATAGTCCACCACGCATTGGCAGACTTCAGACACCTTTGAGTTTTGCAAACTCCCCGGCATGCAGGTTTCCTCACGATGTTTTCCTTCACCATTATAGCGAGTTACATTTAAATGCTTTAACGCACTTAGCTCCGAAAAGTCAGAAGTACGCGTCCTGGGCTTTGACCACGGACCCTCCGAATAGGAGGCCGAATCCTTACCCTCTAGGCTATCACCGCTTCTCCGATTCCTAATCAGTAATACCATCATAATAATCTCTCATATTATATTGCATTACTGCCAATTAATAATGAAATTGCGTATTGAAATCGAAAGACGTTCAGGTTTCAGTTATATTGTACTGTACCCATTCCACGAAGAGTCGAGTATAAAATGATATGTTCCCCATAATATTTCGCACCACATTATCCCATATCAGGTAAGTAATTATATTTCAGGTACATATAAATCCTGACCGTATTCTCTCAGCCCTCCAGGGAACAAATCTTTCTGGTTTCGTATCTGCAGTGACGCAAGGCAGTTAGCTCCACATTTTATTGCCCTGTTAGTTTCTCTATCTGAGTAATGCTGGAATATTTATGGTACTTCCTGCCTTATTGTCGTTTTTCTATTCAATGTATGTACAATGTTTTGTTTGGCACTATTTGAGATTTACCCTGGTTAGGAAGTGTTGTTGGGTTTCGATTTAAATCACGCATGTTTTATATTATAATAATAACTAATCGAATTATGCCTTACACACGGCCATCTGATCCTAAACTAACCTTAAGCCACGGTGATCAGACAACTAAAGTTAATCAACTTTATTTTTTCGAATACATACTAATATTTTTTACTAAACCCAGACACAGAAAAAACATTCCTGCTCATCACAGAAAAAAACACACACGGAACTGTCAGGGTGGGGTCGGACACTGCAACTGAAAGTTAAAAAATATTTCACGATCGACTTACAAAGAAAAGTGGTAGCTAGGGTATTTCATAGTGAAATAAGTCAGAAATGATGGGTACTCCACGCTCTTAACGGATCTAGCACGACTTTTCCTGTAACCTTGTTTAGATATTTACACCCAGACACACAAAACAAACATTTATTTCTGCTTATCACAGAAAAGTTTGACCTGGGTGGTAATCGAACCTAATCGATATACATATAACTAATAACTAAATACATTACAATGACATAAAAAGTTCTTGCCCGAGCAACTTATTTCACACTACGAAATAATTTGTTTGCAACACATTTCCGTTGTGTATTCCTCCGAACAGAGTCTCCCTCACTGATTTTTATAAATAAAATACCGAACCTTTTACTTTAAATTCTTTCTACGAAGAACGAACTCAAGCCCTCTACAAAGCTTACAAGTCGAGTTTTGTCAAATGGCTGTGACCTCCAAACCATGACCCCCGGGCTTCGGGTCATGTTTGTTCAGGCTCGACCCTCGGGGAACTCGGCATTTTTAATATACCCTCATATTTCAGTTTGGGACAAATTTTTGTTTTATTTTTGTTACACTTGCTCGTTAGAATTTGACGGGCACAAAATTTTCCCTGTAGTATTGTTGAAGTTTTTTCAAGAATAAATAATATAATTGGTATAACGAAATGAATATAATATTGTATTGTGTTACGAAACGGGTCCAAAAATCTCTGTTATCGAATGCTTGTTACAAAATGACATTAACATTAAATACGGCTGACACAATGGAACACAAAGTGTATTATAAGAAAGCGCGACCCGGCCCTCAACACCACAAAACTTCGATTGAAGAAAATCTAATCTTGTCAAGCAAACCGCTTCAGCTAATAAACTGTTTTATGTATTCACGAAACTCTTTAATTTCAACTCAAACTTAACGTAGATTTACGACAAGACGGAAATACATATGAAATAAGACGGCAAAAAACTTCAGATTCGTACAATTTCATTGCAAAAGTTGTAATGTTTGCAGCCCTTGCTGTCCCCGGGAAGCAATAGTGAAATAAAACAACAATGGCTGACAATATCCGCCATTTTATGTTTTTGTATTTTGTTTCCAACTATTTTATTCTAAGTTTCTTTTCTATCTTCTAAGAAAATTCGTAGGATGATTCGTGAATATGCCGAATGAATAAAAATATTCAGTTTGAAAACTACAAACACACTCGTTACAGAATAAATAAAAAAATGGAATCAACAGAGAGAATTGAGTACTATAATTCATATACACCAAGAAGACTAAGAACGAGATACAATTGATCAATCAGACTCAATTAATCCGTTGATGATGAGATGAGACCAAATTGGATAGCCAAGCTGAACATATGTATGTATGTTTTAAGGCCATCCAGAGCTATCCGCTACATTCAAGTGCACACGTCAGACCAACTCAAAGATACCTGATTTGCTCATGAAAAACAAATTAAACAGTGAGACGCAAAATTAACTGACTTATTTTGAAATACTCGTACGTCCCACTATCAGGAAGACAATGAACCGGTTTAACCCTTCAAATTAGCTACTAAACTTATGCATAAATCTAAGAATGTAAGGTAGAACTTTATATTTAACTTCACGTTTAAGTATGCTGTAATCCTGTAAAATCGTGACGATGACGTCAATCGTTTCGTTGGGGATAATCTTAATATTGGAATAATAAAAAGAAAACGTCAAGACACAGTATCCTTGCAAATGAATCCGTTAAAAGAATATAGTTTAATCAAATACCGGAACTATTAAGATATGTCAGAGAGATACCATCTATAATCTTGTCTATAAAGAGGGTAATACATTTTACTCCGATGTTATACAAGATAAGTTATTGTGTGTTGATGTTCATTGAAGCGGCCTAGCACATCTAACAGCTGGATATACTATTACGAGACTACAAATTTTTTTTTATATAATTATTTTTTTAACTTCTAAAAATTTCTTCGTTTAAGACTATGGGGTTAAGCAGATGCGCTCATAGCCAGGAGTTTTGTGTAGATTCTATGTGATCAAGATAAGCAGTGAGCTCGGTCCAGATGACAGATAGTGGCAAAAACCTAATTAGCTAGCGCTTCTGTGTTTCGGAGGACGCGTAAAGCAATTGGTCCCAGTTGTAATCGTCAATGGCAATCGTCGAGCCTCCATCTAGGTTGATTCGGGTGGCATAAAACATCCGATACTTGGGTTAGCCCTTCCATCAATTTGAATTGGAGCAGGATGATTAAGTAGCTGCCTCAATCATGAGGAGAAATGGTCAGTAGTGGATCAACTATAAGGTTGAAACTAAGATACA
Source organism: Asbolis capucinus (assembly GCA_018249125.1). Taxonomy (NCBI): domain Eukaryota; kingdom Metazoa; phylum Arthropoda; class Insecta; order Lepidoptera; family Hesperiidae; genus Asbolis; species Asbolis capucinus. Next base: position 4,265 of record DWJZ01006106.1, read on the forward strand.
GAAGGAATAAAAATTATGAACAGAAGTATATAAAAAGTATATAAGTACTTAACGAAATTTAGACTCAATTATAGCCCCAAAGAATACAGATTTCAAAACAGGCTTAGATAATTCTCAGTAATTGTTCACGAAAATCCGTATTCAACGACACCAGTCATGTAAAAAGGAAGCGGTTTAGTTATTCTTCTTTTACGACAGTTTTTATTACCTAATCTAAAACCGAAATGACTAAACCCGAAAATCATGACGATGACGTCAATCGTTTTGTTGGGGATAATCTTAATCTTGGAATAATGAAAAGAAAACGTTAAGGCTGCTTATATTATCAGAATCTGAACTGAATCGCAATGGCTTCAACCCATCGATAGCCCACTACTCAACACCAGTCTCTCCTCATATTGAGAAGGCCTAGAGCTGACTCCACCACGCTGCTCCAACGCGCATTGGAGGGGTTAGTGGCCACACCAAGCATCGGAAGTTTTTACGCCGCCCACAGGCCTCCGACATGACTTAACGATTGCTATTACGACAACAAGCGGGACCGTTGGTTTTACGTGCCCTCCAAAGTACGGAAGTGCTAATGAATTTTTTGGCACTAGTGATCACCCATCCTCTTACTGACCGCGCTCGCTGTTGCTTTACTGTTTCGATCGGTTACAATCGAAACAAGCACAGCTATGAACGCTTCGCTTCAGAACCAATTTCATTATGACATGTTCACTTGAGTTGTCAATGATAAACCTGATGAAACTGGAAAATAAACCGAAATAGTTAAAGATGTCAGAAAGAAAAAAAAAACGAAATAAACCGTCAAAGGGTAATAAGAAAGTAAAAACTTTTTGAAAGTTCTATTAACTCCATCGTTTCGACCTTTAAAAGTAGGACTAAGATTGTTACATCTATTTGTCAACTTTCATTTCAAAGGGAGAGAAAGGGACAGCTATTTGGAACGACTTTTTCCTGAAAGGGGGGAAAGGTCTATTGGCTTGTGGAATGATCAAAGGAAGAAATTGCGGTCGACTCTCGATGTTATGGAGAGGAAATTATTTTCGGTTATGGGTATTTACTGTTGCGGAATTATCGGGTTTAATAATATTGTCCTTTAAGGATAAAATAACCATGGTATTTGACTATTTGTTATTGATATGATAGCGTTTAATATTTATTGATTTTTGCAATTTGCTTAAGGCTACAGAATATCAGATTCAGAATGTCAATGAATTTGTGCTCAATTTTCCTTTCTCTCTTCATCATTATGAAGGCCTGCACCATATAACACTTCCTTGTTTCAGAGTAGATTGATATAAGGGTTAGTGGCGAACCCAATTATCAGCGTATTTTGGAATAAATCTAAATTAATAATAAAACTGTAATGGGGTCTAATCTGTATATTACGTATTTTTTGAAATGTTTGATGCAGGGAGGCTTTTGTTATCGATATAGAGACAAAAATATTTTTTGGATTTATCGTCTGTTCATCTTTCTGTATGTCTGTCTATCTGTTAGAGCTTCACGCACAAACCACTGGACAGATTTAGATAAAACTTGGCAAAATCGTAATTTTTAACCCTAGAATGGTTAAAGGATGTTATGTTTTATGCTAGGAAGTGGCTTAGTTCCTATAGGATGACAGGTTAAAATAGAATGGCAACTCCGAAACCATTGGACTAATTTAGATGAAATTTGTCTGGTTTTTGGCGAATGTAAGGATAATGGTTATAGGATACTTTTTAACCCAGAAAACTGCTTTGTTCTCGTGGGATAACAGCTTAAAATTAGTATGCCAACTCTGAAAACACTGGACAACTCTTCTTCTGAAGCGAAGCAAGGGCTTTCTAGTATCTTCTAAAGAGGAAATAAGGAGCAAAGATTTTAATTTCGGTAAACTTAAGCCAAAATCATGACCAGGTATTTATAATGATATGACGGTGGCATTGAAAAAAAGGTTTTGTCCTTAGCATTTGGAAATTGAAAGACACTCAAAATCATGAAGTTATCAGCGCATGTACTCGTTCGTACCGGTTGCCGGTTGGAACGTCGTGGTTCTTAAGTTAAATCCAAGAATCCTGCATCTAAAAATTTACCATTTTGAGATGCAGGATAGCTTTAAGAACATTACAAGGTGTCATTGTAAAGATATCGTTTATTTGGAAGTCGTAATCTCTTGGCTCCTGTACTCACACATTACAGATTATACTGAAAGCATCAGCGTCGTTTCTTTGTACAATAAATTTGATAAAAAAGCCATTTTATATAATAGTGAAGGGACCTCAAATCTCTTTTATAAACGTTCCAAGACGAGGATATCCGGCTTAAAATGGACATAGCTTTTGTTAGATTAGCGCCCTAAAGTTATAAGACCGTCTTCCTGTCTTTTTTTATGATATTATTTTAAATTAAGAAGATGTGGTTCGTTCTTCTTGGAATATCACAAAAAATACCTAAAAGATTTTTTGTTACATAACACTTAATTTATTTCAACACTCTTTCTTAATTGGCTGACCTAAAATTATGATGATAAATTTTGAATCTATTGTCATAGTGACGTAATACAGTTTTAAAGAGGACATCAATATCTACATATATAATTAATCTGTATCTGTTACAGTTATGTTACAATAACTACTAGTTTCATTTAACTGGTTCTTTCCAAAGGACTCGAGAGCAGTTTAATGTCGCATATGAGACTATGTGTTTATAGAAACAATCAACGAATCTGTCTCAGAACTGCAAAGGGAAGATACCAAGCGGGTAATTAATGTGGGTTAGTTAGATAAATGTACCAAGTTCACAGAGTGCACTTCGGAGCCATGGGATTTCACGTTAAGCCGCTTACAAGGATTAAGTAGTAACTGTAGGTAGCTGTATTCTGTATGTCTGGTGGTGGGTTGAAAAGGATTGAATTATAAAAGGCGTAGGAATTTTTTTTTTGAACATAATATAAGTTAATGCTTGACAACGATCCCATCTGATGGAAAGTGGTGATGATGTCTAAGATGTTGAGCGCTCTAACTTAGTAAATGCCTTTTCTCTCTTCTCTTGAAAACTCCCACATCGTACTTACGTGTAACACTGCCGCAGGCAAGTTATTCCTTTCCTTTCGGTACGTATAATAAAAGACGAAGAAAACCGCGTCGTTCGGACCGGTGGGATGTTCACGACAAAAGGATGGATACCTGCTGTACGCCGTGTTGTTCGATGGATAACAACGCGCGCTGGGCACAGCTAGTAGTTAATATAAGTTCTCGTGTAAGTGACCCATGTGTGTTTATGAGAACAAGTTCTTTAAACTCCACTTACATATCCATAGGCTATTTTCATGCCAAAATAAACTACAGGACACCAGAGTTTTCTGCACAGTTAAAACACACGATAGAAAAGCAGAGTACAGTAGGCATTATATGAACTCTATAATAATAAATAAAATATTATGTCTGTCTGTAATATTAAAACAACTGGTTTTACTAAATGCATATGTATACACGAATTATACCAAAATACCATTATTTTATTTTGTTTGTCACAATCTGTTTGTTCCGTCAAATCTGTGCAATGGCTGGACCGATTTTTACGGCACTTTCATTAACAGATAGCTGATGTAATATGGAGTAATTCGGGCTATTTATTTTCCATTATTGCTTTGTTGTTTTTTGTCGTTTAGATTCACGTGAAAATCACAAGCACAATTAATTTAATATAGGTACTTATAGATTTTATATTAATTAACGCATAAATACGTGACGTCATTAAATAATGAAACTATCTATTGTCAACTGTGGGTGTGATTATTGGCAATTGTATTGTGAATACATTCTTTTATCGAGACTTAGTAAGCGGCAGTGAATACCCATAGTAGAAAATTATAGCTATTTTATTGGCTTCAATCCATAGAACACTGCTGAGCAAAGATTTAATTTCATACTAAGGAGGCCTAGGGCATACACCACGTTGCTCTAAAGCGGTTTGTAGAAGTTTGTGGCCAACTCAAGTTTCGAAAGTTTTTATGTAGTCCGAAAGCCGCGGACAAGGCTTTACGATAACAATTAAACCGATGGTTTTACGTGCCCCCCGAGACACGGACGCGCTTAAATTTTTTTGCCACTAGCACCCAGGATGGGATCGCGCCCACTGTTAATTTTTTCGGCCGAGCAATCGAACCAATCCGCCGTTTTACGAACGCTAGCGCCATTAGGCCGTAGTACGGGAGACCAAGGTGTGTGTGTATCAATATTTTGTTTCGATATTAATAATACACAGATAATTCACACTATCTAGCCCGTGGTGTGAAATGTCATCCGTCAACGCACACACGCACAGTCGGCATCGATCCGCGCGTTGCCGCTCCGAGCCACGAGCTACGAGCCGGGTTGCGGCGTTGCCGCTCCGCGCCCTATTATTATTTACAATTACCGAGTGACGTCACTGCGTCCGAACTGCGAGTTTTTGAATGGCTTGCAAGAATTCTTTCCTGTTTACTTCATGTGGGGGATATTTTCGTATGCTGTGGGGATCAGAGGCCTGGTGGTATTACATTTACTGGTATTAGGTATCTACTAGGAAAACTGTGGGAAATATACAAATATTATTACCTATGCCAATTATGTGTACTCAAAAAAAACTCAAACATTGTTTTGTTAAATACGAAAAACAACATTATAGGTTCTTATTCGATTATAATTTCCTAATATATTATATAATTTTCTAATATTTTATATTATTTAAAAATCCTGACATTGTTATTAAATGACAAATTTCATATTTTAAATGCAAACAATAGACAAATAAAATAAATACCATACATTATAAACGGCAATGAGGTTGCCTTACATCTATAGAATAGCTATCTACTTACAATCTTGTCACGTACCCAAGCTCACTAGAATTCCCTAACATAAATTTCGATCCGAGAACAAACATTTATCTGTCATATTTAGCGCTCCGTGAATCAAACCTGGACCGCCCTTATTTCGTAAGGCAGCGACATCTAGCGTCGGATAGAGGCTACACTAAATTACGTCAATTCTTAAATACGATCTCTTTCAAATATTAAAATTTTATTCGCTCCAGTTGATCAATACCAATATATCTCGCCTACCCAATAATTAAGTGGAAAGTAGAATCCACAGCTCATACATATATCATTGACAACTAGGGTTGCCAACTTTTTTTTGATGAATATAGTATTTTTTTTTAAAAGCGCATAAATAATATATTACACTTCAAAAAATATAGTATTTATGGAGAGAATAATAAATAGTGTCATTTTTAATTCATTTGTTTTTATAATATGTTTTTTGTTTCACACACACGCATGTTACGCAGTGGAACGAAAAGCGTGTTAAAATCTGTGATTTTTTTTTTAAATTAGGTTTAGTGTTGCAAAATATAAACATTGATATGTTGTACTGAAATATAGTACTTTCGCGTACCATATATTTAGTATGGAGTACCGAGATACAGTAGGTACAATACTATATAATATAGTAAGGTTGGCAACTCTATTGACAACTGCAATTTACTACTTATAAAATAAATTTGAAAGTTTGTCAGGATGAGTGGATGTTTGTTACTCTTTCACGCCAAAAGTGCTGTACGGATCTGGATTAAACTTAGTACAGAGATAGATTATAATCTGGAACTGGTATCCGCCTGCGATCTCACCCTGTGCTCATTAAAAGTAGCTTTTGTGTTATCCTAGACTATAATCTATATGTGTGCAAAGTTTCATCGTAATCTGTCCAATGATTAACGTTAAAGGTAAAAAAAACATCCAAATATCCAAACATATTCACAAACCTTCATATTTTCATTATTAGTAGGGTAAAAAAGACAATTTCATCGGCACTACGCGAGCAAAGTCGCGGGCAGAAGCTAGAATACCAGAGCTACAACTGCAACTTACTTTCAAGTGTCGATGCAATCTGAATTGCATCCGCTCAATTTAAAATGCAATTACGCTCAAGTTTATCAATTCAGAGACAGCCATACCAAAATAAAACTGGTCTAGTGGTTACTAAGGCTGACTGCGAGCGGCGGTCGCGACTTCGATTTCTAACTAAAATATTTTTTTCTGTAATAGGATTGTTCGAGTCTAATTGAATGTAAAAAATATAAGTATCTAAAAAAGTAAAATATATATCGACGACAGAAAACAATAAGGGCGTAACTTTTTAGTTACAAATGAGAGTTGCGCCCTTATTATTTTCAGTATAAGGGCGAAATAGTATGTAAGGCGAAGTAGAATATGTTTTCTTTCTTTCTATTACACTCTTATGAATTACGCCCTTATTGTTGTCCGTCGTCGACATGTATGTTTATCAGGCACCAGATAATACAAAATAATGCTTAGTTTGCGATCATATGGCGAGTTGTGCTAATAATAAAATTGTTGAAATGGGTTGCAGATTAAAGGTCCCGTCATTATTTGTTTTTCGTTAACATATTTAAATTTAGAATGTGAGTACCTATAATCTGTGCTTGAGAAATGTTATTAGAGACACGTCAGCATCGGTACTAGTATAGAAGTCGGTTCGGCCTTAACCATTTTATATCCAACAAATTGAACAAATAACATTTATTGAAATATTTAAAAACAAAAGCTTTAAATATAGATCCTTAGTACAAACAAAAACACAAAATTTCATAACTTTATTGTTAATTGTTGTCGTTCCCTCGTCTGGAGCCAATCCTGAACGCTGTATCAGGTCCTGCTTATCATAAAAATGCATTGTCTTCACGTAGGTTTATGCAAAATTTCAGCTCCGTAGTGTAAGAGGAAGTGTGTCTAATAAAGCTTTCAAGATTTGACCCGAACAAACAAATATACTAACATACTAAAACAAACATACACTGCAAATTAAATAAAAGCTTGTAAATAATATAAAATGCGGTATTACCTCTATTTCTCGATGAAACTCACAAAACCCGTCGTTAATCCGACCTACATAACCCCAAAGCCTTTTTGCGTTTAATTCTTATTGGGGTGAAATTTCAAAGTTCGAGGGTAGGAGCCGGTCCGGCCGAAGGGGAGTTTCGCCTTTTCATCTTTTGTGAGATAAGTACGAAATGCATTAACGGATCAAAAAAGACGGAATACGTTTTCTTTTATCGCCATTGCTTGCGGCTAGCGCTGTGCCACTTTATACCGTTACTAGCTGACCCGGCAAACGATGCACTGCTATATAATTTATATGAATAATTATTCCAGAGTTTTTGAAAGGAATCGAACAACATCGGTTCTCTAGCCAAGTACAAACGCAGAATATTACTGGACTGTGGGTAGTTTGTAATAAAAATATTATGTAATACTAGTTTCCGCCTGCTTCTTCGCTCGCGCTAGTACATCGATAAAAATTATTGATGTATGTTTGTTTCCCTTTCACGCAAAAACTACTCAACGAATTCGAACGAAAATTTGGCACAGGGAACGAATAAAACATAGGTTACTTTTTATAAATTACGCGGACGAACACTAGTCACTTTAAAATAAAGAATTCATTCATTCAATTCAATTCTTCATACCTAACTAGTGAACGCAGTGATCTTATAATATCTTAAGGAAATATAGGAAAAATTATCACATCATTTTTAAATTAAAAGTTAAATGTAAAATCAGGCCATTTTGTATCTTATAACCTTCACTTAAAGACTAGTGACGGATCCAGTGTTAGTATCTTTCGTTTTCATGAATCCCTGTAAATGGGAGCAAACACAGGTCTATTGCAGTTATAAATTATATCATATGCCTAATAATTGTTATCGGAGATATCGGTATATTGATAATTAAGTTATGTAAAGGGTATTGTTATGAGAACGACTAGCTTCCGCCCGCGACTTCCTCCGCGTGTACTAGTTGGGCTAACGCTAACTTTAGCCCGCGACTTCTTGTCTGTCATATTAGATTTTTGGCGAAATTTTAACTTTTTACACAGCGCACGCAGCGGAAGCTCTCAATAGGAAAAAGATGCCCCGATTTTGAAATATTCTTCATTGGTGCTCCGCTCCTATTGGTGTTAGCATGATAATATATAGCCTATAGCCCTCCTCGATAAATGGTCTATCTAACACTGAAAAAAAATTTCAGCTCAGACCAATAGTTCTCGAGATTAGCGCGTTCAAGCAAACAAACTCTTCAGCTTTATAATACTGATATAGATAATGTTTCATAAGATATATGTACATGTTAGTGTCACAATTAAATATATTTTGTGTACGTGCAAGTTTAGTGTGCTCACTGCGGCACTCAGAGTCGTTAATGGTAACTAAGTCGATATTTACAATGTCCGTATTAAAGAGCAACTTGGGAATCATTAACGACTCTGAGTGCACCAGTAAGGCGATCCTAAATCAATGATACTGTAATTTAATGGATTTTTAATTTTCATCCTCAATATTTGCCACATTTACTATCAGTCTGTTATGCTTTTACGTGTAAATCACTGAACCGATTTTGATGAAATTTGGTATAGACATTTATTAAAACTTGAGAACTGCTAGTTTCTGTCGCAAATAAAAGGGCACTGCGGTGTGGCCCGCGCAGACCGATTTACACGGGGCAACTTGGCGTGTTATCCTCCCGGCGACGTTACACGAGATGTGGCCCGCACCAATATCCTTAAAACATTTGTGGCCCATATAAGAAAAGGTTGCCGATCCGTGCTACAGATAATAACAATATTAACCGAAATACGCGTGCTGGATTCGAACCCAGTCCCTTGTTCATACACCAACAAACCACCATCACCGCTTTTATACAACAGATAATAAAGCACTCTGCCCGCATTGCCGTTACCTTATCGCGCGTAAAAAGTCGCCCACGCCGGCCCACGTCCACCCGGTGGGCCGCAGGGCCAATTAATGCTGAAATCCAAGTTTCGGGAACCTCCCTCGTTAGTTGAAGGACTGTTACATTATCGCATATAGCGGTTTAATAAGCGGCTGTCATACTATATGTATTTTATATCATACTAGCTTCCGCCCGCGACTTCGTTCGCGTGCAATAATTACTTTGGGCTAACGCTAACTTTAACCCGCGACTTCGTTTCTGTCATACATGATTTTTGCGAAACTTTAACCGTTTAC
>DWJZ01006107.1:0-13344 GCA_018249125.1 Asbolis capucinus
TTATCTGATCACCATAGTACAAGCTAACGCTTAGTTTGGGGTCAGATGGCCGTGTGTGAGTTGTCCAAAGATATTTAGATATTTGTTTAATAATTGAAGTTTTTTTGGACCGATTACAATCCCAAACGGCATGAATGTAGCACACTATGTTTATTGATATTATATTACCACATTAAATCTGTATTGTTATCACTGACTGACTCATCATTTCAACCTATCACGGCCCACTATTGACGGGTCTCTTCTCTGAATGAATGAGGTTAAGGCCACAGTCCATGCTGGCCAAGTGCGGAATGGCAGACTTCACACACCTTTGAGTTTTGAAAACTCCTCGGCAGGTTTCCTCACGATGTTTTCCTTCACCGTTATAGCGAGTGATATTTTAATACATAAACGCACATAACTCCGAAAATTTAGAAGTGAGTGTCCTGGGATTCGAACCCGGACCCCCTGAGTAGGAGGCCGAATTCTTAACTATTAGGCTATCACCACTAACTGACTAATAAATCGCAAACAACTCGTTTTTCAATGACCCAGTTATTTGGAATTTCGCGTTCAGCTGTGCATACAAAAGAAAATACAGACAATTATGAAAGAATCTTAGTAATGCTAGAATTTCAGGATGTTTTATGTAACTTCTCCCCTTTTCTCCCCGGCCTTCATCCATCCTTCTCCCCGTTCTTCTGTCTCCCGTCCTGAAGTGGTATGTTGTTGGTGCGTCTGGGGTCAGTTGCTGGCGTTATTGATTCCAGTTGCTTTTTCAATGTACCGCTTCCGTTGTTTCCTACTCTTCCCCGCGTGTGCGGGTGTATTGCTTCCTTCCTGGCCGGCAACGCGTTAGTAACACCTCAGCCTGGTGTTATTAACGTCCATGGGCGGCGGTGATCACTTACCATCAGGTGACCCGTCTGCTGGTTTGTCTGCTTATCACATAAAAAACTTTCGTTAGTTAGGTTTCATTTTGTTAGTGAAGTCGATGACGACCAATTTTCTCTAAACTTGACTTTAATTTTCACTTTTCATGTTATCATCTTTATTGCACCCCATAATTGTCCCACTACTGGGCTCGATTCTCCACATTGTGTGGGGTACAGGCCATAATTCACCATGCTGGCCAGGTACGAATTGTTGGACCACACCTTCGAGAAAGTTTTCGAGAACTTTCAGGAGTTTATGTTTCGTCACGATGTTTTCCTTCACCGTACTAAGTGATATTCAACTTGTGATACGCACCTAACTTTAAAAATTAGAGCAGCGCGTCCCAGTATTTGAACCCGGGACCTGCCATTCGAGAGACCAACGTACAAACCATTAGGCTATCACCGCTGTTTTCATGCTAGTTCTTTTATGTATTTTCCCATTAATGTCAAAAATGAAAGTTTCCGTCACTTGTGTTGCCCAAAAAAGAATTGAAGTAGTAGATAAAATATCGAATATAATTGTTTTTATTATTTTTGTTTTCTTAATTCTCGGTTTTTTCTTATCATTGTTTGTAGCTGTATTATACAAGTGTAGGAATTCACAGATAAACAATTTTAAACTGTTTTTGGCCTTATCAATTCGGGGAATAGGTGCTGTGCTGTGTTCGAAGTTTTACCAATACAATGTAATATAATTTATTTCTTACTTCAGTAGAAGCAATATAATTTATAATGCGTGTGCTAGTGGTTAGCGAACCTGACTGCTACACCGAAGGCCGTGGGTTCCATTCCCACCCAGGTCAAACTTTTCTGTGATGAGCATGAATGTTTGTTCTGCGTGTCTGGGTGTAAATATCTATATAAGTATGTATTTAAAAATATATATGTATGTAAAATATATATGTATCAGTTGTCTGATCACCATAGTACAAGCTAATGCTTAGTTTGGGGTCAGATGACCGTGTGTGAGTTGTCCAAAGAAAGATATAAAGATGATGAAATGTGAAATAAGGGATAAACTTGGGGCGACATCGCACAACACGTCATACGATGACGTCACGATAAACCTGAATCACGCTATTAGAGATTTCTCTATAGTCGGAGCTCGGCCGCTCCCCCGGCATCACAACTCGCCTGACGGGAGTTCCCTACTTTGCTATATTTTTGTATATCTTTACACGCATTTGTTAGCTACACTTGTTACTTTGTAAATCTTACAACTTGATTCATTTAATTTCCTACATAACAAGTTCATTTCTAGATCCGATGACAATGCAATATTTTTATGATATGAAATTGATTTTTAGTTTGAACAAAATATGGCTATAGAATATAGGAAAGGACTTCAAAAAAAGCAGCAGCATTTTAATTCCCCTGTATTTTTTTTATGTCTGTTGTATTGACTGGATGTACTGATTTGAAACATTCGAAGATTCGATCTGACGATCTCGACTTGACTTTGTCTACTCTTTTGACATTTTAGTGTTTCGACATTTCGATGTATTTTAAAGTCGATTTTTTTAATTAATAATTCTCATAAAATTTCCAGGTTACCTAGTGGGGAATGCGGGTTTGCTGGTGACACTGGGACAGTTTGGATTGGCGTACCTGATAGTGACTTTTACAGTGACTTCCATCTGTGCTATATCGACTAATGGCGCTGTGGAGGGAGGCGGAGTTTATTGTATCCTTTTTTTATCTGTGCTCTACAGTGCCCTAGATAGATAACGCGGGGTATAATTATCTGGTATGCTGTAATTAAGCTGACCATACGCCCCATTTTGGGCGGGATTGTCCAGCTTTTGAAGCTGCCTGTCCCGCTGTCCCCAATACGAGAAAAAATGACGGTGTTTGCAATCAACCCTAATTCGAGAAAAATGTGATGAACACCAATGTGTTTGGAGCAATATAACAATTTCTCGAGATAAAAGAATAAACGAAAAAATCTTAAACATACATTTTATTGTATGTTACCAGCTAAATAAAACTAATCGGGCTTTCGATATTCGCGTTCATAGTTATCTATCAAAATGGCGTCTCGGTTGGACGAAAAAAAACAGTTATTTTAAATATGAATGATTGCGTAAGATGCATGAAAAATTATTGGAAATATACATACATATATATATTTCCAATTTATATATATATAACGATCTATGTAATATTGTTTTGTATTATTGTTTTAACGACTACGATAAAAATTTTAAGGCCTTTTTTGGGTCAAAAAATTTATAATATGTTTTGATATTATGGAATATATTATGTACGATTTTTATTATTTATGTTTAACGACTACGATATGGTATCTAGTTATTGCTATATATTTTCATTGTTTTTAACGTCAATCATAAGATGAAACATTTGATTGCTTGATAGTATCTTACAAAGGAACAAACATAATATGTACCAGCTTTTTTCCGCGACAACGCCATACCCCCTCTCCCAACCTCCTTTCAAATTCCCTCTTTAATCCCCCTTCACTAGCCCCTACTACCTCCATTCAAATTACCTCTTCACCCCCTATTTTCATCCTCTTCGTATTTACGTTGTTTAGGTTTGAAAAATTAACAGACAGACAGACAAACATAGTTAATTTCACATTTATAATATTATTAAGTATGTACATGACTTCTTTTGCGTTCCACAAAAATAGTATTTTCTTTATGGTTATTTTCCTGAATGTGATCATCAGTCATGATAAGCAGGACCCTGGGCCCTGAGTTTGGAGGGGCAATCGGGACCCTGTTCTTCTTCGCAAACGTAGTATCGAGTGCCCTCTGCATTTCCGCATGTACAGAAGCGTTGGTGGAGAACTTTGGACCTAACGGTGAGTTTTATAGAGTTGATAATATGATTGGCTTTTGACCTCGGTACAGTAAATTGCGCTGCTAAGCCGGCTGTTGGGTTAGGTTAGGTTCGATTCCCATCTAGGGTCCTCCTATCCTATCATCCTATATCTGGGTGTAAATATATCTATATCATATCTATTAAAAAAATATATATATTTATCAGTTGTCCGACCACAATAGTACAAAATAACGCTTAGTTTTGGAGCAGATGATCGTGTGTGAGTTGTTCTAAGATAAATACATACATTTATCTGTACTGTCTATCGTTTATGATATTTTCCTTCACCACTGATGAATGGATAAAATATATATGAATGAATAAAATACATAAACGTGTATATAGACTAACATATAGCCCACTTTTTGTGTATTCACTAGAAAAGAAACACATTTATTCAAGACAAGAAACTACAGCACGCGCAAAAATACTAATGATTTACAGAAAAGGAAAACAAATTTTAATAATCAAAGTCAAAAATCAGAAATTATGTATTTCATGTATTCAATATACTTATGAAAGAATATTTTTTGGGATCTACCACCGTTTCGGAAAGATGCCATAATAAAGAGAAGAAGAAACGGCGAAAGAAATAAAATGTTAAAATATATGTTTTTTTATGCCATAAATAAGTTTACGCTTGACTATACCTCATGATGGTACGATAATGGATATGTACCGTTCGTTCAGGTTATCTAGTCGGCGACAGTCCCGGGCTGCCCGACGGCAACTGGTACCGCTTTCTGTATCGGTCCACCCTGAACGCGGTCGGCCTGAGCGTGTCCCTCGCCGGCGCGTCCCTGTTCGCGCGCACCAGCCTCGCCATCTGGGTCACCATGCTCGTGTGTCTCTTCAGCGCCTTCCTCAGCTTCTTCATCACGGCGCCTGGTTTAGTGAGTTGTTGTTTTCCGACGACCCAAATCACTAATTACATTAGTGAGTTCGACAACTATACTACAGATGGCAGCACTAATACTTGATTTTTTAACTTTATTTGTACCCTAATATTGAATTCCCATTATTACGTTAAATTATAAATCAGCATTTAATTGGCATATATCTAAATATACTAACGTCAACATAGCATAATTTTAAATCATCTCAATCCATCACGGCTCACTATTGAGCACGGTTCTCTTCTCTGAATGAGATGGTTAAGGCCATAGTCCACCACCTGGGCCAAGTGCGCGTTGACAGACTTCACACACCTTTAAGTTTTGCAAACCCCCCGGCATGCAGGTTTCCTCACGATTTTTTCCTTCGCCGTTATAGCGAGTGACATTTCAATGCTTAAAACGCACATAACTCCGAAAAGTCAGAAGAGCTTGCCCAGGGATTCGAACCCGGAATCCGCGAGTAGGAGGTCGAATTCTTAACCACTAGGCTATCACCGTTTATTTGAAATAATCGGCTTTAAGCTTAAAAATAATTCTCACTTACGTCGTTATTTCACAAAAGTATACTTAATTTTTTTGTTTTTTTATGTAAAATGTAGTTTTTTTTGTCATATTTTGTAATTCTAGATGTGAGCTTTTGTCTCGGGATCTTGATGTGACTTGTGTTATCCTTATTTTGAAACGTAATGCGTAGAACGTTGAACATTGCATATTACTCAAAATATGTATATTATTGAGATATATTAGTCTTGGGAGTTTTTTGCCGCTTCTTCCAAGTCCAATCACCGTAGGTATAAACTGGAGCGATGGCGTAGTTTGACTTTCGAAAAGTGTTCGTAAAAAGTAAATTGCAACGGAAAAAAAATGGTTTTGATTTTCTTATTTTGACAGATAGACAAGCCTGATACAAACATGATAGTGAACATAACGCACTTCAACTACACGGGTCTGTCTGTGGCCACGCTGAGGGAGAACCTGTACCCGGAGTGGGGCTACGACTACACCGCTGGCGGGGAGCCGGTGGACTTCGCCAGCGTGTTTGGCGTCCTCTTCACTGGGGTCACTGGGGTCATGGCTGGGGCTAATATGAGCGGTGAGGGATTTTAAATATTTTTTCACACACACACACACACATTCCCCTTTTTTGCAGTTTTTTATTTGTATGTTTAATTTTGTTTTATTTTACCTTTTTGTTTCGGTTGGAAACGGGGACCATTAGTATATCCCGCATTACATCTTAGGGATTAGGGCTGAAAAACAGAGCTAGCCGAGATCTAGAGTTGCAATATATGAGCCCACTTCCTTTGCCCACGCGTGCACTTAATTTTATGTTAATTTTTTTGTTATCCTTTGATGTTCAATACTCGTATCGCAGTTCATTTTTAAGTTTTTGTTATTATTTTTTTATCATTTATTATTTATTTTAATAATTATGAAATAAATATATATTGCAGGTGAACTGAAGAGTCCCTCTCGCAGCATCCCGCTCGGCACGCTGACCGCGCTCCTGTTCACCGCGGCGACGTACGGCGCGCTGAGCGTGCTCACCGCCGCGACGTGCTCGCGCGCGCTGCTACAGAACAACTACGTGTATCTGCTGCCGATAAACGTGTGGCCGCCGTTCATTGCTGTTGGTGAGTGCTGTGTGTGACACTGGAGACGCTGGTATGATAATGGAGGATATTGTGAGTGTCTGCTGTGTGACACTGGGGGCGCTGGTATGATAGTCGAGGAACTGGTGAGATAGCGACTGTATATGTATGAGAGTTGGGGTATAGGTACTAGGGTACTGTTATCAGATTAGGGTATTGGTGTGACACTTTGGGGGCAAGTATGATAATGGAGGAACTTGTGGGACAGCGACGGTATGTGGGTGAGAATTGGGTTATAGACATTAGGGTACTGTTATCAGACTGGGATATTGGTGTGACACTGGGGTATTGCTGTGTCAATTAAGGTATCGGTGACACTTGCGTAACATCAGATGGCTAGGGGTGCCCTTGTGACAAAAACTGTGACTTCAAAAGTACCGGTGTGACTCAATCATATGATAATACAGATTGTTTTTTAGGTATGGTGATAGCGACATTCTCAGCGGCGCTGTCGAATCTTATCGGCGCTTCCAGGGTGCTGGAGGCGCTAGCCAAAGATAACATATTTGGTGAGTAAAATATAAAAGATTTTTTGCATATTACACCCAGCTCCCTCGCTCACAGGGTGGGGGTGAAACAGGTATTGAGGTCCTACATCCCTGGAGACAGTTGGATCCGTAGCTTATATATATATATGTTTTGTTTTCCTTGTATATCTTTTAGTTTAATACACTTAAAAATAGCGTTCTATATTGTTCTTTTTTTAATATATACTGTATTTACTTGTTTATATATTTATTTTTATTAATTTATTTGAAAATCCTTACTGAGTTTTTCACAAAGGGCGGACTTAATGCCTGGTGGTTGCTTATAATGCTACCTTATGGATATATTATATACGTTCTAAATGAATGTGTGTGTGTGTAAAGGTTTTCTACTGCGGCCGATGGTGTCGCAGTCCGGCAACCCGGTGGTGGCCGTCATCATGTCGTGGCTGCTGGTGCAGATGGCCATCATGGCCGGCTCACTCAACACCATAGCCCAGGTATACTATCAATCATAACGATTCCAATTTTAACTTAGTTTCTTTCGTTTCTCACAATTTGCAAACATACAATTAGCTCCTACCAGTGGGAACTTGTGCTTAAAAAGAGGTCGTGGTTATAATAATGTAATTGTTTTGTGATGTAAGAAATATTTATGATTTTGCTTTATATGGCTATATATAACACTTATGAATGCTAAGGGCTTTCAATCTACCACCCGTACCACCCGCACTCGAGAGGTGCCGTGCGGTTTACCATCTAGGACCAGGTGGCCGCTTACGATCGGTTGGAATTGTAGTCAAGCATTACCTTCAACATTAAAATACCTAAAATAGCTTTATATATTGCGTTTTTTTGTAACATATATGATATATATTTTTTGTAACATACATGAAATATAGATAAGAAAGTAAGACGTCTTAATCCAGGAGGGTTTCATTGTAATGGCGAGAAATGCTATTATATTTTATGAATTCAAGAGAACTATGTTATTTCTAGTTTATTTTTTCAAAATTCTAATTCTAATTTATTTTTATAGGAGTTCAGGTTTGGAGTAAATACTATAATAGACAATATGGCAGCACTGTTGTACCAAAAACTTTTATGATCACAAAAAAAGTACTGAAGGTCAAAATGAATTTTGTTACACAGGTAGACTAAAGCCACTACTGTTTATCAACACATCACGCGAGTGAATTCGCTAGCGAAAACTATACTCGGTGCAAATTCTAGATCAAATTAAGTCTATTTTTAACGAGGTCTAAATAGGTTTCTTGATGCGTGACTTGATTTTCGTCTTCTTTTATTATTATTTTTAGATATGATTGCACCTTTACAGACATTGTGGGTCATCGGTTACTTTATGATTCATTTCAGGTAGCAAGGAACACTTGTAGGGATAATGTAAATTAGTTATTACTTCTCGAATCTGCTCGCATTTGAACCCTGCTGCTTGGTTTTTTTTGTCTATGTGAAATGGAATAATACTCTAGAAGTGTATATTCTGTCGCTACGTTTGAGTTGATGTTTTATTTTATGTTTATTCTGTGTCTGTGGTAGCGGCCATAGTTTTGCCCTACTTACCTAATCTGTGGTTTTGCCGGGTGCTTTATTTTGCATTTTCTGTTTCTTTTTGTAAAAAAAATAACTACAGTGTGTTAATAGGTTATAAAGAAATAAATCTACTTGTCGGGTAACTTATTGTATCCATTATGTCTAAGGCACATCCGCCAGAGTTGAAAAAGTAAGTTATATTTTCGTTAGTAAAAAAATCTAGACGGCGCCGCAGCGTCCCTCCGCATTTTGTAACCTATCAACCACATATTTTACCTCAATATAACGAACTAACAACTTTAAATATAATTTGATAAACATAATTGGAATGATGCATTAAAAAAACAATTGAAAATTTCAGGTTCATGGATAAGAAACTGTCCATAAAGTTGAATGCCGGTCGAGCGGTAACGGGAGTTTTGCGGGGCTTCGACCCTTTCATGAATTTAGTGCTCGATGAGTCTGTTGAAGAATGCAAGGATGGACAAAGAAACAACATTGGCATGGTGGTATGTATATTTTGTATAAATTCTCATTTTCAGATTCAAAATTATCCGCCGAAACATGTTAATTTTTAGTGTCTATATTTAATCCTTGAGCGCGTCCTTGCTTCAGAAGCAGTGTCGTAACTATATCATCTGAGGCAAATCCATTGGACGGGGCCCCAGGAAAAATATTGTAATAGACTGAGAAGGTTTTCAAATTATAATGATGCAAAATATTTACAAATTTTTATTTAAAATGTTTGGTCAGTTCTGAACCGGCAGACTCGAGCGTAGGTGCCTGTCAGGTTGGGGGCCTGTGGCATTTTGCCACTCATGTCACCCTATAGTTACGCCACTATTCAGAAGCCACGTAAAGCCCACATTCCTGTGCCTTGAGATAAATGTCTTTTTTGTTAGTGTTAATGCCAAATGTTATTTCAAAAACGTTAGGGAATGACTTGTGGCACATTATGCTATATTTTTTGCACCAAACAATATTATGATAATTGCTGTAGCCTTCATTCATATATTAAGGGAGTCCTGGGCTTAGTAGTGGCTCATTAATGGGTTTAAGTTAAATTCTATAAAGGGTGCTGCTGGAGTTGTTAATCTTGAACAATGATGTTACTTGGTTAAGTTTTTTTTGTCTTTAAAACCTATTCTACCTACCCTTGATAAGTTAACACACTTATTGCTCTTTCTGAGTAGGGAACAATTCCTAATACAATACAATACTGTGTATAAAAAGGTTGAAATAACTATAACATCTTTTAATATTTTGAATTAATATTATGATTTGCTTGGGCAACTTAGGACCATAGATGAGATTCTTTAAATTGACATAATAATATTTTTATTTATGAATGATTTTATTAAGAAAATATTAATCTAAACTTAGTAAAATGTGTTAGTGAAAACAAAATTAAATCAGATTCTGTGAAACTGTTTCAGAGATATATATGCCTAAAGGTGTAACCAAGTATATAAACAGACAAAAACATCTAAAAAAATCAATACTATACCTTACTAATAACCTCTTCCACACACAGACATCGATCAGATAGAGATTTATTATATGTAGTGATATTGATGTGAGACTGGGATCTACGCACATTGCTGTACTCTATCCTATATTGCTGAAGTTTTTCTTTGTTAGTAAAACAACCTTTGTCAAATTCATTTCTTTGCAGAAATTTGTTGAATCTTATCATATATTTATTTAATTTATCTCTTTACTGTTACAGGTGATCCGAGGGAATAGCATCATTATGCTGGAAGCACTAGATAGAATATAGTCTTAGGATTAGTATTAGACTAAGTTATCTTAATTACATTTTTACTTCATGTGTGAAAGATATTGGGCCAACATTCCATCATGTGCGAAACCTAATTGCTGCCTATATGGCATTAATGATAAGTTACAAATATTGTTTTTGAGATAAATAGTTGGCAAACAGTTTCCATTCCATGTAATCATGGAATGAAAACAAAGTTAAAATGGACAGTTACGCAAAATAAAATACAATTCTTTAAACAATTTTTTATTTTTACATCTAATTATTTAATAATTAATAAGATATTTTATAAACTGGAATGAAAAGAGACCAGCAAATTAATACTGTTGGAAAATTAAAAGGGTACTCTTAAATCAATGACTTGAATTGATATATATGTGTATAAGGGCCTATGCCATTACCATAGGATTTTTCGCTTTTTTGTTTATATCATTTCCTTTTACTATAATTAAGGATGTGGACAGAAACCATTAAATATAGGCAATACAGTCTTGTAATAACTATATAAAGTTTTATAAGTTATAGTGCTTAAAATATGTGAAATTGAAACTGAGAGATTGTGTTGAAAAGTTATGATTTTGCACTATGACCCTTATACATATGTATGTGTATCACTGAAATGTTAGAAAAGCACCCAGTTACATTTCGATGCACCAGGTCCATTCATAGTGTCATCCTGTGAAGGAGCCAGAATGCTAATCCACATCCATCCATATTGTGTGTGAGCCTCATTCCGTTTTATCCCAACAACACAATGCTGTTCCGACACAGATCAGAGCTATACCCAGGCATGATCCTGAAACATTAAAAATGCTTTTAGTCTATGGCTATTGTTCTATGTATGATGGGTCTTGTAATCGAAAATTAAAAACTGGCCAATAACAAGTCAAGATTTTTTCTACCACTTTGTGAGATAAATAATAAGTATCTGAATATCAAACACTGGTTTTACGTAGGATCTGCACTAGTGCTGGGACGGATATTATGTAAACTATAACATATACATATATACACGCATAAATAAATTAATGATTTCTAACACAATGTAAAAGTATTGCTATTCAAAGAGGAAACACTGCCAGCATCTTGGGTACTGCACCGCAGGTGTTGGATACTACCTTTTTACATTTTAATGATTGTATAAATATATGTCTTATATTAATTATCAATATTTTGAATTAGAACACACTAAAGTTGACATTGACAGGCCGATTGGTTTAGTGGTTAATGAACCTGACTACTAAATCGGAGGTGGTGGGTTCGATTCCTACTCAGGTGAAACTTTTCTGTGATGAGCAGGAATGTTTCTTCTGTGTGTCTGAGTGTATAATAGAAATATCTATTTAAGTATGTATTCAAAAGTAGTATATATGTATGTTTATCAGTTGTCTGACCACCATAGTACAAGCTAATGCTTAGTTTGGGGCCAAATGGCCGTGTGTGAGTTTTACAAAAATGTATGTTTGTATGTGTAAAAATGTATGTTTTTTTCATTTATTTCTCATACACGCGCTTGGTTGCTTTAACCATACACTAAGCAAAATTATATTCGCGCGCTCAACTGATTTCGTTGCTTATTTTACTTTTCGGTGATTTCGGCGCTGTCCACAACGCGGCCGAGATGGCGCCCGGTGTGGCCACAATATTTGCACCAATACAGGGCCGCTATTGTACGTAGGCTTGTTCAATATAAAGAGTTTGGGGGTTTTAAATCACGTATTCTTTCGCCATGTTATAACACCCTTCCGAAACTGTGGTAGAATCATAATATTGTATTGAAATGAAATTAAAATTGTTTATTTCGTCGTAGGAGCTGAAAGCTCACTTAACGAGAATCAAAATTTTACAATACAAAGTCCCTACATAAGTTGTAAATTTATTAACAAAGTAAAAAATATTTAAAGAAATTCTTTGATAAAGCCTAAAGTCTCTATTGAAGATAGAATTACTTAGTTTCTAAATTTCAATATCGACAGATGAGCTGACCCTGAGCCAAGTGACCGGCGAGGACGGGGCGTACAGCTTCGGTCCGCTGGAGAGCGGGCGGCAGTACACGGTGCGGGCGGAGCGCGAGTCGCACGTATTTAGCGCGCCGGACGCGCGCGGCGACATACGGGCGCACCGTCTCGCCGAGATCACCGTCACGCTGCGGGACCATGCTGATGACTCGCCGCTAGAGGTCAGTATAGTACAGTACAGCACCATACTTTAAGTCACCTTAACGTAGTTTACCGTATTTTAACGTACTGTACCGTATTTTGACGTACTGTACCGTATTTTAACGTACTGTACCGTATTTTAACGTACTGTACCGTATTTTAACGTACTGTACCGAATTTTAAGGTACTGTACCGTATTTTAACGTACTGTACCGTATTTTACTGTACCTTTCCATATTGTAGCGTATCTGACCATACCGTACTGTAAACTACAAACTACAGATGGACCAAACGTTCTGAAAGCCTTATTGCATTCACTAGGTTTACTGTTGTTGTTGTTCAATCATATTTGTTTGAAACAGGTTCTCGTGCAACGACCTTGAATTTATACTTTCAGTGACGCTGAACAAGTTTCACTTAAAAAACTGTTATTTTATGTCTTTCATTAATTTCGTTAACAAATTTTCGGTCACCAAACGTTATTATTTTTTAAATTTGTAACTATTTTGTCTTTCACACAATTCACGATTGCCTGTAAGTGTAAAGGGTGTTGTTGTGCACAGGGGGCGCTGGTATCAGTGAGCGGCGGGTCGTTCCGTCGTAACGTAGCGTCTGGTCGCGAGGGTGCGCTGCGGTTCGGCGCGCTGTCCCCCGCGCAGTACTACGTCAAGCCCAACATGAAGGAGTATAAGTTCGACCCGCCGCACTCCATCGTGCCCGTTGAGGACGGACGGACGCACAAGCTCACCTTCAGGTATACGTTGGAGCTTCGAAATATGATACTGGCAATGTTGTACATGTGACATTATGTTAGGGGGTTAGATTGTTGTATGGTATTTCTCCAACCCTCTAACTAATACTTATAGCTAACATGTTAAAACTAAAATTAATTATCCCTACACAACTTCACTAACACTAAATACTTTCTGTTACTAATTGATATATGGTAAATGGTTAAAGATTATGCCGTGCTATCTGGAGGTAAGATCAGAAAACTCCCAAAATTGCTTTAAGTAATATTTGAACGCCTCCTTAGTCCACTTACAACACT
>DWJZ01006108.1:0-13344 GCA_018249125.1 Asbolis capucinus
GTTATTGAGGAAGGCTATAGGCTATATATCATCACGCTAAGACCAATAGGAGCAGAGCACCAATGAAGAATGTTTAAAAATCAGGAGATCTTATTCAGAGCTTTCGCTGCGTGCGCTGGGTAAACGATAAGGCCCAGTATTTACTCATCTATAAACGAAGTCGCGTGTTAAAGTTAGCGTTAAAATATCTATTCCACGCGGACCAAGTTGTGGGCGGAAGCTAGTTTCTAATAATAGTAGAAAGCACCAGTGATAAACAGATTCTAGGTACAACTCAAAAAAACATCTTTTATTTTCGCACAAATCACACCAAAAACCGCCAGGACCCAACCCTAAACTGCCACCGTAAATAACGTTTGCAACCAATCGCCAATTCGAAAGTCAATGACAATTTTTCAAACAACAACAATTTGTCTGATTAATCGACCGTTGCAGATGCTTTGCCAAAAATATAGGACTATTAGGGTCGGGCCCGCTATGATCGAGGATGGATTGCGAAGGGCCCCCCGCGCCCCGCTGTAACGGATAGTGCCCTTTGTCGAACGATTTGAATTCGATATTGAAATTAAGGTATTTTATTCGATATTCTTTAGATATTTTAATGTACTTCACATTGATGGCCTGCTACTGAGTACGGGTCTCTACTCATACTGAGGAGAATAGACCATACTCCACCGCGCTGCTGCAACGAGGTTATGAGAGGTAATTAGCCAACTAGTTTCGGAAGTTTTTTGAAGACCTCCAATAAGGCTAAATTGCTATCTAGCTATAACAACTGGTATCAACAGCTTTACGTGCCCTCTGAAGCACGGATATGCTCTTGAATTTTTTGCCACTAGCAGTCACCCATTCTCCTTCCGCCCGCGTCCAACTCGCTGTGCGGAGAAGATATAATAGAGGGAGAATTGGACCAACACACGATCGCACGCCGCTGTAATGGATAACGTATGTTTTTTGTCAAATTTGACCATCAGTCCTGGGTTTTCATCGTGATCCGCAACTATACATCATAAAATTGTGTATAATTCTTTAAATCCATCTGTAAATGTAACATGTTGTTCAAAGCACGAAATCATTCAAAATTTACCCACTAACCTTATGCTATGTTACGGGTTCTCACGATATAAATATATATATGTCGCACCAATATTTTAATCCATATATAGCACATATATCGTAAGCATTTTAAATACAAACGGGTACTCGCGATCTGCTTATTGACTACTGATCTTTTGACCCAGTTTGCATGGGCCAGTCCACAATGAATCCAGTTTCAAATCATATATACTAACCGCCACCTACTCCAGACTGCGCCTGTTCCAAAACGACACTCGATAAAAACCACTGAGCTTTCTTCAAATCAATAATGTAAGTAAGTAAATAGATTCCTACATCTAAAATAATACATAATTTATGGCCCTGAGTGCTTACCTCACCCATATACATATATACATACATATATATCCATATACTACTCCCTCATCTAATCCCTCAAGTCCATGGTCTTTGGTCTGATTACTGATTGCCGAGCTGATTCGTCGTAAATTTTAATAGCTACATAAGCAGTTGATAGCGCTACCTATGTGTTAATGTCCTTTAATTTATGCATCAATTGCTTTCAGCTATCGACCTACTGGTAATGCTCGCCACCTGACATACATTATGTTAAACTAAACTAAACTTACATCTCATTTGAATAAGTGCTATGTTAGTGACTTGAAACTGCTCTCGCTTCGCTACGAGAGACCCAGATACTGGAAAATTAGTTATTGTGGCATAACTGTAACAGCTAGACATATGTATGGTATCGTGTGTTTATCTGTAGATATTAATGTCTTCTATAAAACTGTAGTACATTATTTTGTTCTATGGTCAATAACTTTCGTAACTTAGGGGATATGAAGAAGTTTCTTGGTATTTTTTCTCTCGTTGGATTACCTAGAAGAAATTCTCTTACGGTCCCGTTTTTGAAAATATTTTATAGCCTAAGTCATGACGGATAATTTAGGATTCTAAATGATAAAAATTTTTTTCAAATGGGCCTTTATTTTCGCAGCATTTTTGCCACAGATAAAAAATCAAATATTTATCTTCATAATATTAATACAACGTCGTTAAGACCTGCCTAAATTATCTTAGCACACAATTGTAACTACAAACCTGTATAGACCAAGATCTTTGTAAGTTCTTAAATGTTTCGAAGATCAGCACCATAACAAAATGACATTTTTAACGTCCTGGTTTCGATCTCCTGCGTAAAAACATGAATAAATAAATATCTTTGGACAACTCACACACGGCCATCTGACCCCAAATTAAGCGTTAGCTTGTACTATGGTGAACAGACAACTGATAAACATACATATATACTTTTAAATACAGAGGTAAATAGATATTTCCATTACACACCCAGACACACAGAACAAACATTCCTGCTCATCACAGAAAAGTTCGACCTGGGTGGGAATCGCATCCACGACCTCTGGTGTAGTAGTCAGGTTCACAAACCACTAGACCAAGCGGCCTGTCGTACTGCAAGTGAAATAAAAGCATGTAAAAATAACATACACATATTTTTGTTGGCACAGATTTAATAATGTAAAAGCAATTAAAACATGAAACAGGACGACACACCCAATGACTATGAGTAAACGAAACATCTAGATGTAACATTTACCAAATACCTCGCAATTTAAGTGCAATGTTCTGACATCCATTTAATTCTGAAAGAAAATTATAATAATTTCACTTAATTACACCATTTATTTCGTGGCGAGGTCGCGGCGACACTGTTCGCACTTTATCACTCTTCTGTTACGAGATTCCGACTGGGTTTATGATACAAAAATCACTTTAAGAGAAAAATAAAAGAAATATACTCTAAAATGTAGCTATTGTTCCTTTTGTGTCTTTTTTTACATGTTAAGTCCATTAAAGCACGAGTCGGAAACCTTTTCTTATATGAGGGCTACATTGGTTGTAAGGATATTTGTTCGGGCCACATTTCATGTGTAAGTGTTGGGAGGATCACAAGAAACAAGTTGCGACGTGTAATGGAATACAGGCAGTATGTGGCCCGCGGGCCGTGCTGATCCCTGCATTAAAGGAATCATCTGTAGCCCATCTTTCTTTGTACATGGAAGATATTTGGAAAAAAACTATACATATGTTATTATTATTTTAACAAAGAAAACAACTGAAAAGAATGATTTATAGAATTTTTGTTCGTTTATATATATTTGCTTTTGTACGCGTTAATCTCAGAAACTGCTGATCCAATTTAACCTTGAGTTAACTAGTTCACGTTTTTGTTTTATTAAAAAAGATATGTGTTTTCAGAACCCCGTCTACAGTAATAGGAACAGTAATAGGAAACCACAAAACGTAAACGAAGCTGCGGCAGTTGCTTATTTGAAAATAAATTGATAATTTAAAACTAAAACACACACTTCTGGGGCTCTTAAACGATTCAATATATATATGGCAAAATGGCAAATACTTTTAAATATATGGCCAAAATTAAATGGTTGGCCAAAAAACGTGACTTCAATGTTCACCGTCGAGCAATTGCGTTATCTACAACAATTCTAAATATAGTACCAGGTCATGTTAATATAAAATACATTAACATCGATACTTAAGTTCTAAAATAAATTACCTTTTTATGTTTATGTAATATATAAGCTGTAATAGCCTAATAGTTTTAACATTGGTCTCTCGAACAGGAGGTCCTGTGTTCAAACCCAGCGCCCATCTTTAATATACAAAGTTATGTGCGTATCAGAAGTTGATTATTGCTTGCTACGGTGACGAAAAACATCGTGAGGAAACCTGCACTCCTGGGAGTTCTCCAATAAGTTCTCCGAGGTTTGTGAAGTCCACCAATGCGAACTTGACCAGTAAGTTGAATTATCCATGGGCAGTTTCAATTGTCGTGTATATTTATTAGCATGACCTGAATATTCAGAATAAGTTTGAAATATTTTAACGTTTTTATAATAAAGGAAAAAAAAATTCAGAACCTCAGTTCCGATGGTTATATATTTTTATGAGTAGCAAGATCTGATATTGAAAACAATTCTGAATTTAGGTAAAATAATTTTTTGTAAGTGAAAAATAGTTGATAATCACATGCTACGGTGAAGGAAACCTTCGTGAGAAAACCCGCACTTCTGGGAGTTCTTCTCCATATGAGTTCTCGAAGGTCTGTGAAGTCCACCAATCCGCACTTGGCCTGCGTGATGGACGTGAAGGGCCTGTAACACTCACATTGTGAGTAATGGGACATTTATGAATTGCAATGATGAATAAGTAAGTTAATAAATGCCGTATATATTGTAAAGTTAAGATAACATGTTATAGATGCAAATAAGCGGTAATATATATATATTTTTTTATGCTCTTTGCGATTTTTTCAGCTGCCGAATTGTAACTGTAAACTATACGGAGTTAGAACCGATTCGTAACCTGTCTTCTGCCACACTTGTAGTATGAAATGGCCATTCTATCCATCCAAATAGGCACACATAGTTATGCTTATAAAATGGTATCGTCGAGACAATGGACTATAGCATGAATGCTCATACACTGTGTCGAAACATAAAATAATTCAACAAAAAACATTATGATACAAAATTGATGCAACAATATAAAATTTTTACATATACGCATAAAATACATAATGTCCTCCCGTACGAAGCCGGGGCGGGCCGCTAGTTAACTCTAAACCGATTAGTAGATTTGATTAACTATTTAAAGAACTAATCTATGTGCGGCCCTCTTGCAAAAATTAATTATAAATTGGCCCTTTAATAAAAAGGTTGTTCACCCCTGGATTATAGTATTATGGAAATCACACGTACGTAAATACAATTTGACTTGGCTTTTATATCCAGCCCATAAAACAAGCAGTCAAGCGCTAACTTATTGAACGAAAACAACTTCATAACATATTCAGTATTTGTATCGCAAATACAAATAAAACGGAAGTACTCGTAAATACTAAATTAACGTTACCAAGGATATGAAAATTGTATCCTTTTATTAGACAAGAAGTCGTTAAATAAGAGGTTCGATCACCAAGTATCCGGCCACTTGGTTATCGACAAACGTAAGTTACTTTGTGTACACCTACTTTTGTCAATAAAATGTTGGTATTATTTCTCTTTATCTGTAAAATAAAAAGGCGGGATACAATATTAAATTAGTACTACCATATGTAATGGAAGCCATGCCGGTAGTATTAACCTTTTATTATTTCAAGTGTATTATTGCGTTCATTACTTACGTTTATTTGT
Source organism: Asbolis capucinus (assembly GCA_018249125.1). Classification (NCBI taxonomy): domain Eukaryota; kingdom Metazoa; phylum Arthropoda; class Insecta; order Lepidoptera; family Hesperiidae; genus Asbolis; species Asbolis capucinus. The sequence goes on from DWJZ01006108.1 coordinate 5,298, forward strand.
TTCCTGACACTTATTTTAGAGATACATAGTAAACGTATTCCGTTTAAAAAAACTGTAAGGTAAATAAAGTAATTACAACCCATAACGGTCCTACTTCTGGGCGACCACAGACTACCACGTTGGACAGTGAACATTAGTCTATCAAACGGGAGGTTCTTGGTTCAAATCCTGCAGCGCACACCTTTAATTTTCAAAGTTATGTGCATATCAGAAGTTGATTATGATTAAGGAAATCATTGGAGAAAACCTACCTCTTGAAAGTTACGCATAAAGTACTTAAAAGTGAGTGAAGTCCAGAGCTTTCATTATAGATGCACAATACAAACTAACACACAAGATTTCATAACTGTATCGTGAAAAGTTGAGAAATTCCCTTGTCTGAACCCAATCCTGAACATAGTATCAGGTCATGCTTGTCATAAAAATGCATTGTCATCAGAATGAAAACTTCATGCAAAATTTTAGCTCCGTAGTGTAAGAGGAAGTGGGTCTAATTAAGTTTGCAAGATTTGACCCGTAACAAACAAATATACAAACATACACTGCAAGTTAAATAAAAGCTTGTAAAAGAAGGCAGCCACCTGTTGGTAGGTGGCCAACAACGCCCACGTGCATTCGTAATACAGCATTATCTAAATTTGCTTAATAACTACATACCTAAGCGGGTGAAGGCTCTTGCCACCTGCAGGAGTATGAACTAGTCTATAATATTACTGTAACATAAGTCTGGAAAGGTACGAAAGAATTAATTCTTTTGTAAAAAGTGTGTTCACATTTCCGTACATATTTTCAATAAAACCTATAGTACAGTACAGAGTAAGTGGTTAAAGTTTTTCGAAATCCCTCACGAGTTTTTCTAAATTCGGAGAACATTTATAACAAAAATTATAACATACCCTTTATGGCGCTACTCCAAGACCTCTAGAGATGGTACTTGATCAATCCAAGTATTTTAATTAGAAGTTATTAGTACAGTTCGTCCTCCAATATGGCTTTTAACACAATTTCTATTCAAAGATAGTAAAAATACAAATCCTTTTTACTACTAACTGGAATATGTATGATTGCTTGTAGACGAAAAAATGTAAGCGGTATAGCTCAAAGAATTGGCTGAATGAAGTGGCAATTCAAAAAACGGAAACATAATTATGAAATCAAGGACGTGATTGATAGTTCGAGGAACGAAAAGAAACGGGAACGAAGGCTAGGCCTCGGAAAAAGTAGCTCAGGATCAGGTAGATTGAGGATATAAGGATGCAGCAGCATATGCAGATGCAAATTCGTGGAAACTGAGGAAGACAAAGAACTCAAAGAAATATTAGGTAAAGGCGCAGAAATGCACTAGATCAAAGCAGAGAAGAGGGCGAAGAAGAAAGGAAACGTATCTGCGAAAGACCCTACGTCAAAATACTGTGGGAAAACCGCGTATGAAAGGCCGTTCTGTTTATATGTACACAGCAGGAAGTGTCGCGTAAATCTTACTGCTAACGAACATCGAGTGTCCGAGTGGTGCGAATGAAATCTGGTCTCGCGTTGACTTGACGATATTCAGCTATGGGAATAGATTTCTCCTTTACTCCTTAGATTTAATCTTCTCCCAATTTAAACTTGGCTATTTATTGCACTTATGAGCAATTTATTACATACTAGCGGCCCGTACCGCTTCGCACGGGTGGACATTTTGTGTTTTATATTTTGAAATAAACAAAGAGTAAACATTTCTCGAAGATTTTTATATCTATTTTTACATTTATGTACTATATTTATAGCTATACAATTTTGAATATAAACCTGTTTTATATAGCCTATGTCACAGTGATAATGTAGCATTTTAATGGTGAAAGAATTTTTTGTAATTACATCAGAATATTTTGAGTTTTTTCGTTACAAACATACAAAAATACAAATCTTTTTCTCTTTATTGTGTGGATAAAAGTCTAATAATGTAGTGGTTAGTAAACTGCTAAGCATGAGGTTCTTCGGTTCCCAACTAGGTCAAACCTTTCTGTGATGTATGTTATCAAACTTATAAATCTGAAAATTATAATGTAAGCAAGGAACACACGATTTTTATTTTATTAATATATCGATATTTGGACCCGATAGTTGCATGGCAAATCTTGCCGTGACCATGACCCATCGAATTAGGTCGAAATATCGGTATAATAATTAACAAACTGTGAGTACCCGTTTACTTTTAAAATATAAAATGTTTCTTTGATGGACTGGACTTATTGTTCTATATGATATGTTTTTGTATGTCAACAATATATATGTATGTTTATCAGTTGTCTGATCATCATATTACCCACAAGTTGATGCTTAGTTTCAGATCAAATCGTCTGTGAGTTATCCTGAAATATTTATAATTATTTATTACTTTTCTTGAGTCTCTAAACAAGACCAGTACGGCATTTTAATACATTCAGTTTATTTCATTATTTAAAAGCAAGGACAAAAGGACTTAAATCTCAAATAACTGTTCCTTATAAGCGTCCTTTGGGAAGTATATTTTGATTAAGCATATTTTTTATAAGTGTGAGTTACGAAATTTAAAGTACAATCTTGAAAGTTCGTTACTGTTATTATCAAGGATATGACTTGATAAATAATAGCAAAATGAATAAATGACAAAACTTAATACATAAAACATAAAATAAAAGTTAAAATCAGTCAAGTAGGAGTTGCAAGCGAAGGTTTCCGTACGGAAACGTTCCGTGCGTCAGGGCATTGTAAACTATGTTTTGACAAATACGTTTTGGCGGGAATTTTCATGTGGCAACCTTTTGACATCTAAGTGATTGTTTGAGGACCTCCATTGAGTTCTTTTTTTAGTATTTATTGAAGCCGCAGCGTATTCTAAAGGTACTCAAGATATGTGTTTTTTGGCGCCAATATTTACCATGGCCATGATTCACGCACAGACCACGATGAGTACAGTTTAAAATTGTGTAATACAAATAGCCTACTTAAATGATTCAAGGGGAAGCCCTGCAACTGACGGATATATCGACGGACACCGAAATCTTAGGGGACTTCCCTTTTCACTTTTTGTGTACGAAACTCTTAATCTGTCTAAAAGGCACCACGTGTTGGGAACTACATGCCAAAAATCTTGAAACAAACAGTACCAATGACGTATTTAAGATTATTAGAGTTTCCACAGAGCAAAGAGCATAGACTTTGTCTGTGGTTAAAGTTAAATCAAATTAAAAATAAATTGTCATTGACAGTATAGACATTAAACGTTAGTGTGCATCACATGCATGGTAGTGTGTGCTTTTTTAATTTATTTAATTATCTCCAACGATTTTTTATGTAAAATATCAGCTTTCTGCACTGCTCTCCATTAAAAACCTTAACTGTGCCAACTTTAAGACAAAAGTAAATGGGGTTCTTCTAAGTTAAGCGTTTTACCATCTATGACTACATCGCCACTTACCATCAGCTGGTATGTGCGTCTCTGGTGTTCCTAATGTCCATGGGCAGCGGTGACCATCAGGTCACCCGTCTACTTATTTATCTACTTATAATATTTAAAAAAAGTCCTCCGTCCGCGTAATATTTATAAAAATGCCTACAAATAGCTTCTCGTATCAATATATAACTCAAACATTAATCCCATAACAATAAGTACGCGCAGGAGCATTAGGCAGTGTTCAAGCATACCATTGTACTGCGTCAAATCTAATGCTCTAAGATAATATCGCTGTATCTTAAATCAGAGTATCGATGTTATTATTAATTCATTTTTCATCTAGATACTGATCAAGTAATCGGTAGTCATGATTCCCACGTTACAAAAATTTAACAAGCCATTACAGTCAATCTTAGATAAGGAACTGAATGGGAAGCAAACCGTAATTTGATAAAGAACTTCCAGACTTTAACAGCTTAATGACCTTGTTATATTTTTAAACAAATGCATAATGCATAATTTTTGTTAGACTGCATAGTACCTATTTGCATATTTTTTTTTTCTTTGTTTTTTTTTAAATTTCAATTTTTTTATATTTATATGTACAATAATGTTAAGGTATAAATGTTTCTTTCTTTTCTAATGTTTTGCCGGTAGATTTGTAGGCTATTTGCCTGGCATCTTACACCCATTCAGGTGATCAACCAATTAAATAGGTAGAAGGATGGATGGACGCTAGTAGCAAAAATCGTAAAGAGCTTCCGTGCTTCGGAGAGCACGTAAAGCTATAGGTTCAGGTTTTATAAAGGACCAATCATTAGGCCACATCCGAGGTCTCCAGAACATAAAAACTTGGCCAGTGATCCTTTCACTACCAACATTAGAACACCGTGGTGGAGTATCCTACTCAGTTACGTGGTGAGATTTTGCTCAGTAGTAGGCCATTATTTGGTTAAATTCAATTTATAAATTAATTTATTACTGATTTATTTGACGAAATATGACTGCATATAACTGTGATTTTAACAACAACAACAAATGTATATTCCCGCATACTGTGCGAATGGAATCGAGATAGAAATATACAAGAACGTGTACCATCTAATCCAGGGGTCGACACCCCCGCCCTGTATGCTATTCCGGGCTACACAGGCCACATTTACACGACGCTGCTTCGCATTTCTTGTGAACCTCCCGACAACGACGCACAAAATGTAGCCCGCACCAATGTCCTTATATCGTGGCCCTCATATAAAACATGTTGCCGACTCGTGATCTAATCTGTCTATTCTTGTGGTCGAGTTAACCTTGTCGTGGATCCTGGTGAAGTGAAGTGGAAGAGCGGCTGAGACTAGCGCCAGGTTCTTTCAGATGAAGGTTACCGGTCTTCACCAAGTTTAAATAGATTCCAAACGTCTTTATAATAGCCATTTGCAATATAATATATTTAATTAATATATCTTTTAGTATCGGCCGTGGAATATTATATCTCCTTGTTTTGGTTTTATTGACGAAAACATATTATAAATATATAATTAATGATTGGCCGTCCGCTCATTTGTGAATTATCATGTGAACGTCAATAAAATGTACTACTGAAATGTTATATGCAAAATATTTAATATTATGGTTTATTATATCAGCCTAGTTACGTATATATCTACATTTATTATGTAAATGTTAAAAATGTATGCTTTGAAAACAGAAAAAAAGTAATATACGTAATAAGTATTAACTTACACTCATAAACGCCCACTCGCACGCGCATATCAATACACACACACACACACACTCATACACACTCAGGCACACAAGGGTACATCACAGAAGAGTAGCGGTGACTGGAGAAGGTCCACCACTCCCAAACAACGCCTAAGGGAGAGGGAGAGTCTGAAAAACAGCGCTATACAAGGTATCTGCCAGCACCAGCTGAGACTCTTCCTTTGCCCACTATTCCCATTATTCTGAACTGATTTAGGATTTTATTGTTATTATTTCATGTATTGTGTGGCAATAAAAATATTTTTTTACCTTCTATAAATTAGAGCTTGACCTCTTATCCTGATGGTAATCTTAGATGGTAGTCTTAGATGGTATAGCGCACTAATTTAGGAAAAGCCTAGTTACTCTTGACTTGAAGACACATTGAAAGTTACTCTACTTTTTAAACCTAATTTTAATCCTCTTCCCATTCTTCTTCCGTCAACTATCTCTGAGAAGTATTGTCGGTGTATCCATATTTTATAGTCTTCTGCTCTTTAAGAAACGGGTTAGTTCTCCATTTTTATACATCTAAAACAGATCTTGCTACGAGCTTTTATTTTGTTTGCATATTTGTTTGTTATAAGTCAAATCTTGCAAGCTTAATTAGACCTACTTCCTCTTACACTACGGAGCTGGAATTTTGGATTAATTTTTCAACCTGATGACATAGCATTTTTATGACAAGCATGACCTGATATATGTATGTAGATACAGTTATAAAATTTTGTGTTTTGTTATAAATCTAAATATAATTAAAGCTTGTGTTTTTAAGTATTTTAAATAAACCTTGTTTAAACCTATTTTGTTTGGTGCTTATGATGTCAATTTAATATTAAATTGTTTTTATAATATTCGTATAATTTATCTGATATTGCTCAGAGACAACTGGTTACTTACAATTAGGTGTCTGTATGTATGCGTAAAGTATAAAATATAAAGTTATTACATACAGTTACTTAAAATAAAATTCACATTTCTGTTCCGGTAATAATTTCATAATTTTATTTAACAACATACAGTAGAGTTCACTCGTCAATATTTATATAAAAAGTGATAAATATATCTATTTTATATTAAGTTTTACGAACAAAAACTTCATAAAATCGGTAAAAGTGTCAGGAAATTCAATACGACCGAGAAATCGTGGCATGTTACATGACTCATTTTACTTGTACGAAATTGGTGAAGACAATCGTTGATTTTTATGGCAAAATTTAAAAAGAACAAAAGAAAAGGTGATATTGAACATTATAGTACAATATTATATTGTTATAGGAAGTTAGACTTACTAACATAAATATGTGTGAGATAAAAACTTAAGACATTTTAAAATCATATTTTCGTTAGGGAACGACGTTATGTTAAAACTTTAAGACTAAAATAACTCATACCCAGTATTCCCTGTATCGTAAGTAACATGGATAACACAGAACACACCGAAGAATAAACGTTCATCTGTTACACAAATGCCTGGATACAAATGTAGGATATAGGGTCGTTAAATTTAGTTTAAATATTCACTACATTTATTTTTATTATTATGGTCGATGAACAATTAAAAATGATATTATACACATTTTAATAAAAAACCAGCTTTTTTAAAATATATTTTTTTACTAGTCCTACTAACATGCAAATGTTTATGAGAATTAATGGTTGGATGAATGGATGTATGGATGGATGGATGTATGGATTGATGGATGGATGGATGTATGCATGCATGGATGTATGGATGTATGTGTATGGATGTATGAAAGTATGGATGTATGAAAGTATGGATGTACCTATGTGTATGGATGTATGAATGTATGGATTTATGGATGTATGGATGGATAGATGTATGGATGAGTGAATGAATGTTTGTTGCTATTTCAAGCAAAAACTGCTGAACCGAACTTTAATCAACGTACCTTCCACGCGCTCGAAGCCGCGTGCAGACATTAGTCTTACATTATTTTTGGAGTAAATTCAGTTAAAAGGCCAACCTCTATCAGCATTATCACGATTATTAAGATTTACCAATAAATATATACAACGATAAACAAGAACGATACCAGTTATTTAAGACCTGGTTTGCTGCACCCCTCTACCATTTCCACGGGCTTTCGAAGCTATAAATTTCCCCCGCCTCGCTTTACTTTAGCCTCTACAGCAGAATTATTTTCACTGAAGTCGAGGTAAATGTGAATCATTATAAATCGTCATCCCATTTAATTGGGGCCGTTAACTTGTTCCTCAATCATTTGTCTTGAAGTACTCATTACTGTAAATTTGTTTTACATAATCAGTGTGGTGGAATGTTTTTGTGAGTTTATCAATGTTTTATTGGCTTCAAGTTAATGAGTCTCCTCGTTACTGTGGAGGCCTTGATCACGCTGTTCCAGTGTGATTTTGAGGAGATGTTATGGTCGACGAATGTTGAACCCGCCTGAAAGCATTCGACAAAGTATAACGACTGTAAATTATGGTGTCATGTGTACTAATAGGTTTTTTTTGCGCAGATATTTGCCGATATTTATTACCTATCAGTAATCAGTTCAAGCCGGCAGGGTTGAAAAATCGTCCCGAGAAACATATATTGTGAGTACCCGTAAGTTTGAAATTAGATATATGTAATCTAACAAACTAACGAGACCGCTTTTCGTGCTCTCTGAAACACGAAATGGTTTAACTTGTCTTCATCTACCAACTTTCCAACTGCCCGACCTTACTTCATTCAACCAATCAGCTACAATCTTGACAAACCGCTGCGCCATAAGCGCATAACATCTTCATCATCTCAACCCACCACGGCCCACTATTGAGCACGGGTCTCTTCTCTGAATGAGAAGGTTAAGGCCATAGTCCACCACGCTGGCCAAGTGC
>DWJZ01006109.1:0-13343 GCA_018249125.1 Asbolis capucinus
TAATGTAAACTGCAATAACGAATTAATAACTTATTACTTAATAATAAGCATAATGTAAACAAAAAAAAAAATATATATATATATCAATCAACAATTATAACAACAACAATATACAACAATAATCCAAATAATAAAATAAACAATCAGTAATGGGTATTGGCGCGGAATCGACGATGAACATTGAACTGAGAGCGCTAATTTATAATGCTTGCCTCCCCTTGCGAGTCAGCGGCACCATACTAAGGAACTTGTTTTCTTTAACCTACATTTTTTTTTACAAAACAGAAATGTAAATACATAATATAGTGGTGAACTGAAGACAGTAGAAATTATAGCTTAGTCTTAATGTGTGTGTGCGTAGATGCGTGTGTGGGTGTGTGCGTGAGGTTGCAGAGATTTCTGCAGGTTTAATAGGTGTAGTTTATGTAGAGAGTGGAGGCAAGTTGTTCCAGTATTTGGTGGCGTTATACTTGAAGCAGCCACGAAACGCCGCGGTACCATATCGATGGTACAATCATTTAAAAGCGGAGGATGTAGTGATATGACAAGTATCATAATTTTTGGGCCACATTAACGTGTTGTATAGGTATGGCGGACACTTCTCTTTCACGATACCAAGTAACAATGAAGCGAAAATGCGAATCTACGAAAATTCATTTTTAAGAATATTCGCGTCATTAATAAAAGGGGCAACATGGGCTCGGGGTGGTATTGTGAATGTGTATCGAGCACGTGCATTCTGTACTTTCTGGATTAGTTTTTGTCAACGCGCTAGTAATCTAGGGCCTATTACAGAATCAGCGTAATTAATTTTTAACAGCACTACACTTTCACATAATTGTATGCGGAGCCTAGTATTTAGGATGTTCCTAATTTTATAAAGTAAATTAAGACGGTAGAACAGTCACGCACGACATTATTAACTTGAGTTTCGTCCATGATTGTGCCTAAAGTTCGGGCCTCCGATACACTCTCGATCATTTCGCCATTGAATGTTATTTGTTTGTGAGTACCTATAATCATATGTTTGGATTTTTGAGAATTTAAAGTTAGTGTTACTATTGGACCAGTTATAGATACACTACAGATCAGCATGAAATGAAAACTGTTTATTTCGTCTTAGGAACCAAAAGCTCACTTAACGAAAGTCATAATTTTACAATACAAAATTCCTACTCGAGTTATAAATTTACTAATAATATATAAATGTATATATACATATATATATATTTGATAAAAAAAAAGATTTGATGAAAGAGAGGTATAGTTGGATGTTGAATGGATTGTTGAGACGGAATGGATTGAGATGAAATATTGCAAATAGCTAGATCAAAATCAGAAAATTACCATAACACAGGTTTCATCTCGATCGCGGGTCTGCTGCGATGATGTGCGCGTTTATTGTTACTAAATCACTTTATCACTGGTTCTAAATCAGTGGTACGACGGGTGGTTTGAATGAAACATGGGCCCTGCTCAGAGCAAGTGCTGGACACATCACGTCCTCACATCGCAAAAATACATTCCATTAAAATGAATCAACAACTCTTCCAAAAATATCGGTACCTTTTTAAATTGTAATTAACTCATTTCTTTTACATCGTAATATAATAAATGCGAAAGTGTATGAGCATGGATAATGGATAGATGGATGGCCGGACATTTGGTCTTTCAGGCAACAGGCTGGAGGCACTGGCACGGAGGTACTCGCAGATAGGACCGAAACTAGTATCTTTATACAACACACACTCAGTTCTCTCTACTAGCGTGATGTACTAGGCTAGTGCTGAAACGTTTGAAAGACAATTGAAATATAATAATTAACGATTGAAATTATTTCCATGTCCATAAATTGTTAATTTTAAATGCATGAATAACGTTCTCTGCTTGTCCGATGGAATAGGCTGGAACAATCGCTACAAACATAACTGAGAATGAAAGCCAGTTTCGGCGTTATGATGTGATGTGATGTTACCTGGGATACATTCCAGGGTAGTTGGGACTCTGCAGGCGACACGGCTTGCGGTGGCACTCTTCGTAGGTGCGGGTGCAGTACGTGCCCGGAGACACCGCGCCGCGCTCCAGCGGAGCTTCCGCCCCTCCGAACCTGGTCGAAGATACTTTTATGCAGTCCCTTGTGTTGTATTGTAAGCAAACGTATTTGTGAAAGACTTAATTGTTAAAGAAGCTCAACAAATATATTTTCTTTCTTTCTTCAAATCGACTCTCTCCAAGCGCGCATTATAAGCCGCTGCATTTGAAAATACCTGGTGATAGCCATGTTTTGAAATCTATCTATCTTCGAAATCTAGATCTATATCTATATGTCCTAGTATATCTACATAAATAAAACAAAGTTGTGATAGTTACACCACTTAGTCAAGAACGGCTTGACCAATTTGAATGATTTTTGGGTTTGTAATCGTCCGGGGAAAGATAAAATGTAAAAAAATACATTTATTACACAAGTTTGTAATTTGTGGTGCTATTTGCTCGTCGGCCCTTCGTCACATAAATATTGTTTCAGTAACAGTAAAATGAAATGGTTACCAAATACTTAACTGCTGCTTTGTTCATATTTATATAATGTAATGGTCACATTGTCCTACCACCTTCGCGGTACCATGATGTTTTCCGAGGTACTGCGGACTCTGTTTGCTTCTCTACCTGTTAACTACCACAATCCCGAAATTTTGCAAATGATAAATTCAATTCACGAAAAACTAGCTTGATAGTAATCATGTGGAAAAAAGTACCGAGGACCACGGACTAATATGCAGTAACAAGCTACTCTACAGGAACAAGCTCCTGTAATACGCACGGTCGTTGTTTTATATTTGATAAAAATGTACAGGTAGTCTCCGGTAGTGGTAGAATTTCAGAACTTTATGAGAATGTTCAAGTTTGCAGATTTTTCCACCTTCATCTTCTTCGAAGAATAAGGGTTAAATAGCATGATGTAGATTACATAATGTATTCTTACTTCTGTGTTATACTTCAATAACATAAATTCCTAAGTTATTGAGAAAACTAGGCGCAATAACCACGTGATTATTGCATGGTTGTTCACACACGTGAACATGGAGACCACAATTGTACTTCAATAACATAAATACCTAAGTTATTGAGAAAGCTAGGCGCAATAACCACGTGGTTATTGCATGGTTGTTCACACACGTGAACATGGAGATCACAATTATATACAATTAGGTACCAACAAAACGAAACGTAACATTTTTTAAATTTATGATATCTACAATAAAATTCGAAAATACATTTTTCTGGACATTGGATATATATTAATTAATTATTAATTATAATCATTTCAAAATTAGGAAAGGACATAATCTGATAAAGACATAGAGCACGGAAATATTTTTTTTGGAACTTTTGTCTGTCTGAAGGAGCATCACGTGAAATCCGTTAGACATATTTCAATGAAACTTGGCAATGTTACTAGTTTTATACAGATTTAATATTTAGGATACTTTTTATCCCTAATAATTACGGAGTTCCCTTGGAATACGTGATGCAAGTTTGTATGGAGTTTTTGGTCCATTGGTAGTAAAAAAAAACAATATATATAATGTAAGCGATGCTGCGAGTACAACTAATAAATAAATATCACCAGATACAACAATGAATGATTTTCTAGATTTAATGAAGCAACACATCATGAAAGGAAGGGTATTGCAACCACTAATACTATCACTATCAATAGTTGCAATCAATCAGGTTGTACTAACGAAGCAATAACTTATATGGAAGTGTGCCCTAAGAGAAAAGATTGTCTAATAAAAAAAATCAGAACGTGACAATGTTTGTTATAGGCAGAAGTCATTCGGTACATGGGAGGGGCGTGGAGTGGCGTACAACATTTTTGCTGGAATTTTAATCCTTTCCATTTTCTAAATAATATTTTTTGTCGATGGTCTACGTCAACGACTTTCCCTATGTACATCCAAACGGCATCATTTTGTAATGCTTGAATCTGAAATCGTACGTCGCTAGTTTTTACCATAGGTAATGCGTACGAATGGTCGTATAGATACTTCCATACCAGGCAACGGACGTGTCCTGCATATGGGACTCTCATATTTTAATAGGAATAGTAATTGTAAGAAGTTTTGGAGTCACGATCTATAAAAACCTATTTTAGTATCTAAAACTAAAAGCTCCCGATTGTTGCAGGCTTATGTACTCGGCTATATTCTCAACTAAATAATGGCAGACAATTTTATTTTCATTGGAAGACTAGTTATTGACCGTTAATAAATAATTCAACTTTGGTATTACTCCAGTGCCCACATCGTTTTAAAATAGCGGAACATCCCTGGAATACCCCATACATCATAAAGTTAGAAATAGAATTGAAACTTCTGATCTGTGACCTATGATGGAGGTAAGTATCGAAGCGAAGCCCCAGTGCAGGCCGATCCGGCAGGTGACACGCTCACCTGACCACGGCGTCGCGCTGAGCGAGGAACTTGTATCTCAAGCGAAAGCCGAACGGCTCACCGAGCCGCGCGCGGAACAGCTTTACGGAGACAGTTACGGTAGCCGTCTCACTGTAGTAGAGCGCGGCGCCGTCCGCCTCACCGCACCACGAGCCGCCCGTGAACGGCCGCCCCAGCTCAGACAGCTGCATATACCCATCGGGGCAGCCATCCAGCGCGCCAGCCTCATACCGCCCTACGTGAAACGCGTCGAACGCCAGCTGCACCAGGTCGCCATGTGCGCCACCTCCCGCCGTAAACGTTAGGTGACAGAGAAACGGCGCCCGCGGCGCGTCGCGTACCGCCACGCCGTACGTCACGCCGACCCGGCCATAATAAGTGCGGTTGCACACCGAGCACCCAGGCGGTTCATCACTGCCGTCCGCGCACTGCGTTTCGCCGTCACAGTATGCATCGAGCCGCACACAGCCGCCGCCGCGGCACGCCAGCTCGGCAACGCCGCAGCCGCCCGCCGCGCCGCGCGCCGCCACCAGCACCACCGCCGCCAGCCACGCCACGCAGCCCGCGCGCATCGCGCCGTTCACCGCTCGCTACACCGCTCGCCCGCTCCGACCGATGCCGCTTGAGAACGATCGCATCTTGAATACCGTTATTTTTTAAATTTACGATGAAATTATCTGTTTCTGGGTCATAAGGTCGAACGAAAGTCGTAATCCAAGTGATGCATCTTCATCGACATGGGCCGTCCCGAGACGATAGATTTCAATATATTCCACGAGAGCACCAATTTTAGCTTCTGACGTGGAGGATTCACGAAGTCCAAGAAACACTCATCAGATAAAAACTGCACTCCATCGGTTACGTTAAATTTTTAAGCAGCAAGATATTAACATTATCGCATGGTGCACCGATGACATTCAATATGCCGCAAGCCGGATTAAGCATTCGGACCGACCGATGTCCACTGCTCTCCGCTACTGACGCTCGTGATGCACGCGTGACGTAACGCCGCGGCACACTGCGGGCTGGCGACCGCCGCGTGCCCCCTGCCGCCCGCGCGCTGCCGGTCCCCCGCCCGCGCCCGCTCGCCGCGCAAGCGCCCTGCACTATCCACGGTCGCACCGTACAGGATCCGCGAGATGGGATTGATCGCACGTCTTTCCAGTTTCCGAACCTCCGGGAGCGATAGACGAGGCGGTGGGTGCAAGGTGGACATAAAAATTTACGCTCCATTGACGAATTGACGCAAGAACGGAGCCAGCCTCGTCCCCATATTTTTGCCTTATACATGTATGTTCTGTTGGCAGTTTGAGAAGAAAGTGCAGTGGAAGGGGCTGCTACAATCAACAAGCGCGTACTGAACAAACTGCACCAGCTTGTCGCCTTCACACGTCCGCGAGCCCCCATTCATACCCCGCTGGATTGTGGAGACTGGATTTGTTAAGTTCGTTTATAATTTATAATAAGCAGTTCTGTAATAATTAGTGCCTGACCACTATCCCACTGATGGTAAGCCGTGATGCGGTCTTAGATGCTAAAGCGCACTAATTTAGTAATATTGCCTATTCACTCTTGAAAACATTGTAATAGAATGGATCCACTGTCGCTGTCAACTTATTTCAGTCCTTCGCGGTATATATGATGAAATAAGACGCAAAGCGCGACGTTTGAATTGGCGGAATATCTGGGACAAAGGGATGGATACCGGCCATGCGTCGACTCATTCGATGATGGAACGGGGATGGGGGAATTAAATTGTGTAATTCCTGCGCACACTCTCCAAAATGTATCCTTTAGAATACTGAGAGGCTGGCAACTCTGCCTCTGTACTCTTTGGTCTCAACCAATTTAGGGTCAATAATAAGCCTCTTAGCGCACCTCTCCGTTGATTCCAATGCTGATAGATGGCATTTGATAGCAACAGCCAGCCATATATGGCAGAAGTACTCCACACAAGATCGAATCTGAGCTTTATACAGGGTTAAAAGTTGTTGCGATGTTAAGTACTGCCGCACCTTTGCTAGAATGCCTAGCATTCTACTTGATACTTCAGCCTTGGATTCAATGAACCGCCCAAAGATAAGATTCTAGGATACCTCTACATCCAGCTACTGAAGGCGGTCGGTGTATTCCAAGGATACATTCTGGAATATAGGAGCCAAGGTGAAAGGGCTCTTTGCGGTAAATAGACAAGTCAGCGTTTTAGTGCCGTTAAATTTCACAAAATTGGTATCGCCCCAATTGGACACTGCCCGAATTGTAAGATTCGTATGGTCCACCAGGGCCTCTCTTTCGAAATGTATTTCATTACTACTGGCCCGCGTAGTCGACGAGTATATAACTCTATCACTTCCATTTTCGATTGTCCGTATCATTTTTATGCTGATGATTTACAGATTTATGCCCAAGCCGAAGTGAGCAATCTTAATAGTCCAGTCAATGCAATTAATTCTAACTTAGATAAACTGCATAACTGGTGTAAGTGCTATGGGATATCGGCGAACCCCAGGAAGTGTCAGGCAATAATCCTAGGTAGTCCTAGGTTACTAGCTCGCATTGATCATGATTCCTTACCGCCCGTCTACTTCAACGGGTCACCTATATAGTTTAGTGGTTCGATCAAAAGCCTAGAGCTTCATATCGACAGCTCACTGAATTGGCGAATTCAGGTTTTTTGAGACGTTTCAAAAAGTTAATGCATCTTTGGGCTCCATTTACCGTCTTAAAAATTTTCTTTCTGTCGAAACCAAATTAATGCATGTAAATAAATGGCTCACAATTCGTCAGAGGCGTAATTCAAGAATTCTCCTAACTGTTGAGTCCTTTGCGGAATCAATGGTCGTCGTGACAATTAAAAAAGACTCTTTTGGGACAAGATGTAGATTTAATTTAAAGAATAAAAAGTACAAGTCTTTAATAATAGAAAAAAGAAGGTATATAAAATATAAAGCAAATTAGGTAGGATAGTTTACAAAAATAATGTAGGTAGATAAAATACAAATGGTAATAAATAGATAGGGTAGATAATAGAAGATATATTACTTCATCTGAAGCATTGCATTGACGAAATAGTAAGGCGCGGCAACATCTTGGGCCCCATTGAAAAGCCTGATTTTCAACCATCATCCTCATTGATTAACGGACAATGCCGGAAGAGTGGTCGACGAACACACCCCTGTGTGGCGGAGACGTCAGCCACACGGCTTACTCCATCTGGTCCAGTGTACAATTTAGATACTCTTCCAAGACACCAGCATAATGTAGGAGGTCCTCTTGTAACAATATTAAATCACCGAGTTTTAAAGTGCTTGTAATGATTTTCCATTTTTGGCGAAGTAGCGCTGCGATATACTCCTTCTGCCATCTTGGCTAGAAATGCTGCCTAAACTTTTCTACTCGAGCATACTGTTGAAGATGATTTTCTTTATCTTTTAACAAATTTGGTCATGGCATTGCATTCAACTGTCTTCCAATAAGAAAATGCCCAGGGGAAAGGTAAAGGAGATCGTTAGGTGATGAAGGAAGAGGACATAAAGGGTGACTGTTTAAAATTGCTTCTACTTGACAAAATGAAGTGCCTAGCTCTTCAAATGTTAAATGCGCATTCCCCATAGTTCTACGAATGTGATATTTTGCGGATTTCACACCGGCTTCCCAAATTCCTGCAAAGTGAGGAACATAACATATAAAATTAATACCTTCTTGTGAAGCAAGATCAGACAGAGAATCAAAATTTTGTTTTAAAACTAAGTTTACTTTTTGCACGGCAGAAATAAAATTTCCATCGTTATCACAAAAAATCTCGAAGGACTTACCACGAAGCGCAACGAATCTACGTAACGACATCATAAATGAATTTTTAGATAAATCGGATACTGCTTTAAATCTCAAGTACACAAATAAACATATGTAGGTCTTTTATAATTTGGCACCATTTACATGGTCCAAACCGATTTAAAATATGAAAAGGGCCAGCGAAGTCAACACCGACAGAAATAAATGAAAAATCTGGGATGGTAAGTTTCCCATTTTTGGTTGTAAAACCTTACCCTGTACTCGCCTGCGCCGAACGCATGTACGAACAGATTGACGAGCGAGACCTCGTCCATTGATAGGCCAAACTGTTCGGCAAACAGAAGCTAAGAGAAATTGCGGTCCAGCATGAAGATTACGTAAATGTTCTCGCTCGAACAATAATTTCGTTAATTGATGAGAAGAATCCAGTACTATTGGGTGCTTGTTTTGATATGAGTAATTCGAGGATTCGATTCGACGTTCAACTCTTATTAAATTTTGATCATCCACAAAGGGAGACAAACATAACAATTTTGGACTGGAATATTGATATCTTAAAAAATAACAATGATGCTGTCATTGTCATTTAAAATCGAACCAGTATATTACACAATTATAATTTTACTTGTCACCTAAAACAACCTACGAGACATAATTATCGTTGATATCCTTGATCAGGTAGCTAGCGATATTACAAAATCTAAAATTGTAGACTCATACATTCATAATTTAGGACTATCGGACCACGAAACTGCTTAAACGATCCATATAACAGTAGATAAATTGAAAAATATTACTCATTGATCCGAACACAAGAGAAATCTCTGTGCCGAAAATAGACAAAAATTATTAACTGTATATCATCATTGACATTTTGTGAATAATATAGCTTCACAGACACTAATAGAACATTCAACATCTTTCACAACATAATAATTCTTGTTTTTAATCTACGCTTTCCATTTATTAAAATTAAAATAACCCAATTTAAGAAGCAGAAATGGTTTACCTTAAAGACATCAAGTGTACAAAAACGTCGACTCTACCTAAATTATAAATTCAACAGGGTAAATAAAAATAAAAAGAATTATAAAACTTAACACTTTATATTTAAAAAATGTATACACAGAGCACAACAACTAAGTAATACGAAATATATACAAAATAGTATTAACAAATGTAAAGCCGACGACCATTAAAGAGCAAACAAATCTAAATTCTACACACCAAGGTATTACATTAATAAAATACCAAAATGACAATCATAATAATCCAGGAAAAATAGTAGACATTTTTAATAACTATTTTATAGAGCTAACACGAGACAGATAACAAAAGACTTCTTACAGCAACAAAAATATAAAACTGAATATTAAAACAATATTTCTGTCACCTACAAGTCCTCATGAAATATTTTAAATCATAATGGGGCTCAGAACAGCAACTCAGTGGGGTATTACGAACCCGACACTAAAACTATAAAATCATGTGCTAATTATTTATGTAAACCTTTAAGTTACATAATAAACTTAGCATTTACCGAAGGATGTTTCTCTGACAAATTAAAGCAATCCATTGTTAAGCCCTTATATAAGAAAGATGATAAATTCGACCCTAACAACTACAGACCCATTACTCTTGTACCAATATTATCAAAATAGAGAAAGCAACAAACATAAGACTACTAAATTTTTTACAGAGCACAACATAATATGTAAAGAACAATTTGGTTTTCGTAAAACCAGTTCGACAACATTAGCCACATTTATGCTCATTAAAATGACCTCCGAAAGTTTAAATCAAAGACTACCGGTAGCAACAGTATTTCTGAATATATCGTAAGCCTATGATTTAGTTGACCATCAAAATTTACTTGATAAGCTCGAAAGATATGGTATAATATATAATAATGGTATAATATATATCTTATACCAATAAGAGGGAAGGCATACCACCTGAGCACACCGAAATATTTAAAATAGAGACGCGCCAAAATCATGCCACAAAAACGATTTGTAGGTCAGAATTTAAGAGAAATTGTAACTGTGCTATTCCACATGGTAGTATAATAGGTCCTCTGTTGTTCCTTTCATATATAAGCGACCTCCCTGACTCCACAATAAGTCAATGTATTTTATTGGCCGACGACACCACACTAATTATAAAAGAGAAAGAATTAGCAAAATTAAGAAATAAAGTAGTGAACGCCTGCAGCGCTGCAACGTTAGCCTGTAGCTAAACATAAACAAAACTAACTTAGTATACTTAACACGAACAGAAATATAACTGACACGTTAAACATAAAATATAATGGCAAACAACTGGATGGACTAAACTATACAAGTTCCTGGGTGTAACTATAGATAAAAAATTAAAATGGACACAACACATAGATAGTCTCTGTATTAAATTAGACCGGTTTATCTTTGCTGTTAGAAGAATCAGACAGACTGTATATGAACAAGCTGCATGGTGTGCATACCACGGTTATGTGTCCTCGGTGCTAAGTTACGGATTAATAATTCGGGAAAACTCTTCGGAAGCTATACGAGCTTTCAGAATTCAGAAAAAATGCATCCGTACAGTATACAAAGCACAATGGCGCGATAGCTGTAAAAATGCTGACATACAATCAATTTAAAAATAAATTACTTTATAGCTTCTGAATAAATGTATTTACGATATTAAAGAGTTTTTAAATATAAAAAGGAATGAAATGGATAAATCTTAA
The DNA here is from genome assembly GCA_018249125.1 of Asbolis capucinus. Lineage (NCBI taxonomy): Eukaryota > Metazoa > Arthropoda > Insecta > Lepidoptera > Hesperiidae > Asbolis > Asbolis capucinus. Next base: position 10,984 of record DWJZ01006109.1, read on the forward strand.
ATTTTGATTTGAATAATTGTGACATAGATTGCGGAAATTGTATTTATATTATATTGTAATGCTTTATTACTACATTAGGATGATTATTTATTTGATTTAATGATTCATCTATTCGATTGTGTTCAATTTAGAAGCATTATTGACTGAATGAATTTCATGTCTTAGATTGTAATTGTGATGTAGCTTGCGGAATTTGTAGATCTGTATTTGTATCTTAATGTTACGTACATACATACATCATAAATAGATAATTGATATTGGTACGCCAACTCAGGCTAAGCACAATGGATTTTATAAATATTATTGTTATGTGTCATCTTTGTACCCGTTCTTAAATATGTTATAATATCAGAAATGAAAATCAGACATCGCCGCGTTCCCGGCTTGTATAGGAAAGATATCCTATAACACTTACCAGAATCGAGCCTGGGAACGCAGCCCGACGCCTCACGTGCTCACTCCGGACCTAACATTGGCCGGCGTCGCTATAGTCTTAGTTAGATATAAGTAATATGTAATAATTTAGTAATAAAAGTTAATATTATAAGGACAATCATCGTTTAATTCGCACCTGCTGCGCCAGCCTCCGTGACTAACAAATAAGCAAATTGAATTGAATTGATTTAGAATTTAAAGGATAGCCTTTAGATAGAAAGCATATATCCTCAAAGAAGGATTCCTTTAGAGTTATTAAACATAAAGAAGTAAATGAATTATTAATTTCTAAATGACCTGTCAATTTAGATCTGGGATGTTTCAAATTATTAATAAATGTTTTCACATATGCAAATGTATGTTGAATTTTAATAAGTTTAGAATATCTTTTGAAATCAATTATAGGCTCTAGGGTTGTAGAAGACACTAAGACATGGGTTGATTTAAATTCCGGTATATCTGTGCTAGGTTGGTTCAGAATAGGCCACTCAGACTCTTCATACCCTAGAAAGCTATTTCCCGACCACCATAACTCAAAATCTCGAATATGAGTGGCGTTTACGCCTCTGGAAATTGAATCAGGTGGATTAACTTTAGTTGGCACGTAACGCCACGAAGATCGCTCAGAAATATCAAGAATGGATGCGATTCTGTTTCCTACGAACGGTTTTAATTTACTAATATCACAATTGAGCCACGAAAGAACGATGCTGGAATCACACCAGTAAACAATGCGTGAAGGTACCTATCTCAGGGAGTCGACAACACTCTTTGTTAGTCTGGCTGCGAGCAGCGCGGCACAGAGCTCCAACCGAGGTGTGTATAGTTGTTAGCTTCAAAGGAGAAACTTTTGATTTTGAACATAGAAGACGGGTCTTGACGTAATCATTATTTGAGTCTACAGCTCTCATGTAGACACAGGCACCGTAAGCTCGCTGTGACGCATCACTAAAAACATGAATTTCTACATGTTTTGGAGATTTACATAAAACCTTACGAGGTATCTGTAACAAAAAGCGTGAGTAAAATCAAAGCAAATTCATACCACAATTTTCTTATTTCTTGAGGAACCGGAGAGTCCCAACCTATTTTTAATTGCCATAAAGTGTGTAACATAATTTTTGGTTGAATTGTACATGGATTAAGCAAACCTAAAGGATCAAAAATTTTAAATGCATCTGAGAGTGTAGAACGTTTGGTAACTTCTTTGTTAAGCGACGAAATTTTAATCGGAAAGTGTAAGGAATCATTTTTTGGATCCCAACCAAGTCCAACAATACTACTAGATTCACTAAGATAAAGCATTTCGTTCGAAGCTACTTCATATAGTAAATGTAGAAAGTTTGTTTTGAATTTTCATAACTTCTGCGCTTACAAATATATATAACTACAAAGAACTCAAAACAAAATTATAAAAACGCTATTTCACTACCATCACCTTACACCAACTATCAATTTACATATATAAAAAAGTAAATTATGAAATCTCCATCAATTATATGAATATTTTACTTGCATATTAGTCAGAAAAATTAATATCAATTCCATACAATCTAATATAAAGTTAAATATACTAAATACGCATAATTTACGAAATAAACATAAAATAAAACTAGCAAAAATACGTACTAATTATGGGGAAAAGACTATATTGTCCGAAGGAGCACAGCTGTATAATAAGCTGCCGAATGAAATAAAAGAATGCAAAAATATAAATATTGTCGCGTAGATTCAACTGCTAACGAATTTTGACGCAAGCTGTCAGAGCTGGTGGCTCTGTGGGAAATGGTCGGACTATCGAAGCGGAGGTTCATGGTTCGAACCCCAAGTTTTATGCTCGTTTTTATTGTTTATAATTTTATACAGAATGGAAATTTCTAGATTAATCTGGATGAAATAGAACTGAAAGAACAAGATAGAAAATG
>DWJZ01006110.1:0-13343 GCA_018249125.1 Asbolis capucinus
AACTACAACCACGGACATTTAATGCTGTTTATGACATTGTCACAGGAGACTAAACGTGGATTTATTGTTTTGCACCAGAGAAAAAACAGCAATCTTGTGAATGGGTGTTTGAACATAAGAACAGGCCAACAAGTGAGGCAAGCGAGAAACGTCGGTAAAAAAATGATCGCGTTTTTCTTCTCAGTCACGGGTCACATCTGCACAATTCCACTTGAAGATCATAAGAGTATTAACGCCGAGTGGTATTCTACCATTTGTGTACCCAGGGTGTTACAAAAAGTTCGCGAAAGACGACCAAAAAGCCGCGTTCTCCTACATGATGACAAAGCTTCTTCACATAGAGCCAACAAAACAAAGTCATTTTTGGTTTCCGAAAAAGTACAATTCGTTACCCATCCTGCACATAGCCCCGACCTAGCAACCTGTGATTTCTGTATTTTCCCCAAAATCAAAGATTTGATGAGAGGTTTAACTTTTACCAATTCCGAAGATGCAGTGATAGCGTTCAATCAGCACGTATATAACATGCCTTCAGATCTGTGGCCCTCCTGTTTTAAAAAATGGTTCGACCGCATGAAAAAATGTTTAAAATGCAAAGGAGAGTATTTTGAAAAGCAATAAACATAATATTTAAGTTATAACATGTTCTTTTTTTAAGTTATGCAAAATTTTTAGTGTGACCTACGTATTCATAAATTAGATCGTCAATATAATAGCAGCCCTTATCTTGAGATAGTCAATATAAAAAAAATTGTTATGTTTCATTATGAATTTTACTTTTACAACGCCATCTGTTAATCATTTATGAAACGACAAATAGATTGTTTTTAAATCATTTGTAGTAATCTAAACGCTTTAGCATCTAACACCAAATCGCTGCTTATCATCAGGCAGGATCGTGGCCAAGCAATTTACAGTATGTTAAAAAAGTCATATGTGTAATTTAAGGTTAGTCATTTCTGCGCGTTTATCATTTGAGGGTTTTTAAGGCATTTTAAGTATTACCATTACCCAAGAAATTGGGTTCACCATAAACAAGAGCATCTTCCACTTAAAATCCAGTAAACACATTTATCCTAAAATATTAAGATATGGCGCAAAATCTCAGATTTAGTTTAACTGCAAAATATGTTGGCTTATAACGTAGGTGTCTAGACAAGAATGTTGTGAGATAGCTACAGAAAATACTGTAATAGATATTATATAAAAACGCTCATAGCATGGTGGCTCGTTGTGGAAATAGGGTTGCCAATTTTTTTTTTGTTTGAATATAGCATTTTTTTTAAAAAGACCATGAAAAATACACTACGCTCCAAACAATTGTAGTAGTGGTTAAATTTTATGGCGAAAATAAAAAAAATACATTTGTAACTAATTTGGTCATATAACGCCAGTCGAACGAAAGGCGCGTTAAAAAATTTTTGAATATTTTTTGTTAGTTTTAATGGTGCAAAATAAAAACATTGATATGTTGTACTGAAATATAGTATTTTCGCGTACTATATATTTCTTGGACAGTATAGAGTATGGAGTCCCGAAATACAGTACAATAATATAGTACGGTTGGCAACCCCAATCTGAAGTGATCGGAGTTTTGAGACCAGGGCTTATTTACCGGTTTTATTTATTTATTTTCGAACCTTAATCAATGCGACTATATGAGGAGCGGTTTATTAAACCTGCTTAAACCTCAAAAATAGCGGTTTCCGCAAAGAGGTTATAAGGGTTTTGTATCAATAAACCAGTTTTTAGAGGTTTTTTCACTTTCTTAACGCGTTGATATTAGAAAATAAACAAGTTAAAACTTCCACTAGTCGCTTACACTTATGAGGGTTTCTGTGATTCGGAGGGCACGTAAAGAGTCGGTTTCGATTATTATCCTCAGAGTTAGATGGTAGTCCTTAGGCCTTGTTGGGTGCCATTAGGCGTATTATAGACTGGGGTTGGTATATATACTCGTATACATTAGACTTATATGGAACTTTTGTACTCTTCAGTCATGAGGAAATCCAATAGAGGGCCATTAACGGGCTGAATCCACAGCAATACCGAAACTTTTTTGGTCTTGGAAAATCCTGGATAATGAAGGTCTGATATGATGTCACAGATCAGTCAACTTTTCAAACACTGGTCTTATTATCATGCAACATAAACCAAATAGTAGAAAGATTTTTTTAACATATTTTTACATGCACAAAGATATATTTTAACAGCGTCATAAAAACCAAGCAGACCACAATAATCAATGTGTCCATATATCAGTTATTTACTTGAAATATCTTTTTTAGTTTAAAGATTTATCTGTTACAATAATAATGTTACGAACATTTTGACGTCTACGAGAATAAAATTCGAGAACAGAATTCTAAGTAACCCGTTGAACATTTGTTTACTGTCTCGCAAACGAAACAAAACGTCAGGAAAATGTAAGCTATGCTTATTTCGTAGACTTTGATGGTGACGTCTTTTGTTATCTTGCCCGATTGTCGTAATGCAGCTTGTTCTATTACGATCTAAGTCCAGGGCGAAGCGTCCACGCAAACACTCTCCTCTCTCCTGTTTCATACAAACAATGACTCTTTCTCTACTACATACACACACACGCTTGCTGACTCTCTCACACAACTCTCTTACACACACAAATGCGCGCTCTCTCTCTCTGTTTCTTTTCCAAAGTATATGCGAACACAGTCATATAAAACACACATTGTGATTGTTTCTAAAATTCTGCTTTAACACACCAACATATACTGCTTCAGGATGGATGATAGAGGGAGAACGGGAAGGAAAAGAGTGGTACGGTATTTTATTAAAATTTTATCTATACATTATTTTGTATTATATTTTGCTATCCCTATCACAAGTTATAGAGTGTCAGCGCGTGATATAAATAATAATTCACATACCGCTCGCTAGACGTGTCTAAAATTCAGAATTCGATATACAAAATATTTTGTAAAATAATATTTTACAAAAGTAGCTACCACAACAAATTATTCTCTAGCTTGTAACGTACGAGATTTCGCCAGAATATTCGATTCTCTGAACAGAAAATACAATCTTTTTACAAGGCATCATCGATTAGACTTTTTCTATAAAGCAAAAGGTATACTTTTTATTGTTCAATTTTAACTATCATTAAGTGAACCTTTAGTTAAATAAATGCATTCTGCACTATCCATTTTCCTCTTTCCCATAAAATTCCTAAACAAAACAAGATGATATGATGACATAGTTTTTTTATAAAACCGTCACATTACATGTTGAATACATCTTGGGTTGTAACAATTTTCCAATATCACAATACGAGAATTAGGTAAAAGTAACGTGAAAAACACAAAAATCAACTTTTAAAGAACAATTTTTACACAAAAATTGTTTACAATTTTGTACGGATGACAAAAACGGACTATACTTGTAGTAAATAGTAGTTAGATATTCAGATAGAGATTTCGAGTAAAGGGGAAATCGAGTTGGAGAGATGAGGAACTCTAGGGAACTCTGTGAGGGGAATTGCAAACGAAGTTATCTTGAATGACCTGCGAGTACACCTGATCTTATCAGCCAACTGTGATATGCGATCTGTTAACTATTTGTATATAGGGAATAGGGAATGTTTGATACCGTCACTACCTCACACACCTACATATACTCAGTATATGTCATAGCATCTATTAATGACAAGGTAGCTTGGCAGTAACATGTGATTCCGCTAAAGTTTGTTCCTACAAATGTGTAATTATCAAATGCTGATTTTTTTTTCGATTCAAAATATTTGACTTTTGACTGAGCGAAAATATGTTTCTTGTACGGAAAATTATTTTTTTTCGATTCAAGTTTTATGGCCCAAGATTTACAGCTTTGTTACAGTTTGTACAGCGGACGTACAGTTGAATCCACTAGTGGTATGGTCTCACTGAGGTATGCATAACCTGACCATAAAATATTATAATGAACTTGTACATACTACATATATTTAAACAGATACAATTTTTATAATAAATTAGATTTATTTCCCCCTCTCTTAATAATACAAAATGCGTGTTGAAAACAATATCAAACTGACAAAATGATTTTTATACGAAGAACATGCCCGGAAGGCCCTCACTTATGTAAATCGCTTTGTTTTCCCCTAGGGGAGTGGTTTCGGTGACCTTCGCGTTTACCAACCAGCGCCATAGTGCTTAACGCATAATAACATGGAATTATTAATTTGGAAGTAGACATGATAGATGATAAGCATATTTTTACGCCGACTACACCGCAATCAAAAGAAGGGTTAGTATTCTAGCGTCATGCGTGCGAAGAGTTCATGGGCCGGCTTGTGACTATCCTCAGTGACAAACCAAGTTGAGCAACAATGGGCTCAGTCGGAAGGAGGTTAGATGGCTAGTGGCAAAGAGATATTTGATGGCTCCGTGTTTTGTTGGACAGCAATATCCCGCAGGTCCTAACGTCGCGGGTTTCGTATCACTAAGGAATGGAATAACTTCCCTGCGTCCCGTCGTCGCTGCGTCGCGATTCCCGTCTACCTATATCTTCAATAGAAGATTAAATAGGAATTGACTAAATTAGTGCGCCCAACATCTTAGACATAATCGCCACTTGCCATCAGGTGCGATCGATGTCAGGCTAATGCCTGACAATGTCAATACATATTCTAGGTAAAAAAGTACTTAAAGCTATTTGTCTCGGATGATAGTAATCATTAAATCATGTCATACCTCAGATACCTTTGAGGTCTTAGCATTGAAAGAATATACTCTAGGCTTCCTTGGTTATAAGGAAAGAACCTTTTTTGTCATTTACTGGTCAGCCAGATTCTGAACGAGTCTTTTCTTCTGATTTGGACTCCTATTTAAAGTACAAACGTGACCTGACCGTGTAGAAAAATGTGACGCATTCTGCACAAGAATGAGACATTGATTCTTTCATCTAATCATATACACCCAGAGATAGGAATTGTATTTTCCGCAACAGTAATCACAGTTTCACCTCAGATTGAGCTGCAAATTAGGACACGCCTGTAAATTCTGTTGACATGCCACAAACCTCATTCGGATAACGTTAAACTCGTTTACCCATTGTGTAATTCATCTTTCATTAGGTCTCTCATAAACTTCGCATAACTCACTTCAGCCCAGCATAATTATATGAGTTACACTGATGATGAGACTGCTTTAAATTGGACACAAAAAGTTTGGGGACAAGAATAAACTTGTTTTTTCCCATCGCCTACGCGTCGCTTTGCGAAACACAATCATCATATTTTTAGATTATTTGTGCCTGCACTAATACATGTACACCTGGCAAATCGAAATGCGGCTTAGTAAAGTCGCAGTGTAAAATAGTATTTCTTTCTTACTAGTAGGGCATTGTACATAATCCAATAGTTAAAAATTGCCTAAATATTTGTGATAAAAATACAATGCTACCTGATTTTTCATATTTTTTCTAAATTCCACGATATCACGTGTTTTTGAAAAGAAAACCCAAAAAACGACTTACAGTTGCTCATATTATATCTCCCAAATCTCTATAGTATAGTATATGAAATTTCAGCTGGCCACTTCTGTTATATGGGTAGACCATCTATAGTAGATATAATTTTATGAAAAAATTAATGACATAATCTGAACTATTGAACATATCGACGACAAAAAACAAAAGGGCATATCTCTTTAGTGTAACACATGATAAGGGCGAAACTCTTATAAACTAATCTAAAGAGAGACGCCCTTTATCCGTTACCGATATTCTGTTGATGATTATTCAATCTCGGGGTTGTCATGAGAAAACTTTGAAGGTAAGAAGACTTTTGAAAGATTTCTTATTAAAAGTATTGGAGGCCTCGGGTGGACGCAAAAGTTACACACCAAATAATCCGACTTCTATTACATTCCAAACATTTTTTAGTCAACGTTGAAATCTTTCGGAGCTTTTCTTTGAGCCAGAACTTCCGAAATCTGGTGTCAAACCAGTTGGTGAAGCAAATATTGATAAAGTTCAAATATAATAATTATACATATGTATACAGCTTACGTGTTTCTAACCTCTACTATATTCAACTTCAATAGTTCCGAAGAAATCGAACTATCAAAGATGACACACCAATGTTACTTGATAGACAGGAGCAACGGCACGATTCACTCGAAGATAAACGGTACGATGGTTCACAGCAGACGTGCTGTTAGGGTTTTGTATCTTCTAGCCGTGCTGTAGTTGCCCGAGTCAGAGCCAACCTGCAGCCAGTCTTGTTGAACTGCGAAATAACATCGTTAAAATTGTTTTGGAAATGAGATTTTGCTTAAAAAGTTATGCTGTTTCTTTCAGTCTTCTCTTCTTTACTATGGCTTTACGAAACTTTGGTAGATTCCATAATTAATGTTCCAAAATTAATGTGTATTGAAAATGGTTGTTCCCTCTTTTTTCCATTTGATGCAAGTTTGTGCAACTATAATTGCTCCACTCAATAAATTTTTCTATTGACAATATCGTTCAGTAGTTTCAGAACGCAATCCTTAATTTCAAAACTTCAAAGCGTTGCTGGTTGTCATCTATCATTCTTAATTTGTAAACAAATCCAACAGTTCACTGATTTACAGCTTCTGCGTACAAAAGAGAGTCGAAAATATTGTTTTTAGTTAAATTAGCTTGACATTTGGCTCGAGTTCAAACCTTGGGAATGAGATGGAGTTTTGTTGTCGAAGGCGCCTGTAAGTAATTTGCCAATAGTCCTTGTTTTGATGAAAAGCTTGGAGATGCTCGTAAATATAAGTTAATATTTACAAGACCTTCGTATAACCATAAGGTTTGCGTCTCGTATCGCTTTCATCTAAACCCATTTCACCCACGCTTTTCATCTAAACCCATAGAAGAAATTTACCAACTTGCTTTTTGCATCAATGTCCTATTCAGTAATGTAATTCTCAATAGTTTAAGGTAGGTCGGTTTATGAGATGCTACTTATATAGAACCGTTCCTAGTCCGATGGCTTGTTTTGATCGTAAGCAATCGAAAAAGTTAAGCTACAACGGACGAGGTCGGTAGGAGAAAAGCGAAGAGCACGAAAAGCCGTCGATCCCGGTTGTTATCGTTACACAGGCAATCGTTAAGCCATGACGGCGGCCTTGGGGCCGTATAAAAACTTCCGAAACTTGGGTTGGTCATTATTTCAGCAGCATGATAAAGTATGTATGCTCCGGGCCTCGTGACGAGAAACACACGCATGGTGGTAGGTCCTCAGTGGGTTAAAGCCACTAATACAAAAATGCTATTATATCATATATATATTATAAGTACTAACTTATGAGTAGGTACGTACCTAACATTGGAGTAACGTAATAGATGGGTATTCTTCGTTTCGAAGTAGGTTAAAAGACACTGACCTATTGACCTCACTGTTTGTATTCACCCGCTTCGCGTTTTTTCTTTATCCTTTATTCAACATCATTAACCAACGCAGTTCTTTGCATCATATTCAAATGTTCATTGTTATAGTGACCATGACCTCGGAATCGGATCTAATCGCATAAAGCCATCAATGGTCAATGCATTCGTCTCATGTTAAAGAGGAGAGTAAACTCTACTACGCTACGCTAGTAGGAATTAGTAGACGTATGTACCCAGGTGTTGGAAATTTTCATAGCGCGTGAAGGCTTCCCACGTGGCTTTACAACTGCTATTTAATGATAACAACCAAGACTAGCGTTTATAGTTTATAATATTCCTCTTGTTTCCCCGTTCTTCGATCACCTTCCTTCCCATTCTTCTTCTGTCATCCGTCCTGAAGAGGTATGTTTCTGGTGCAGTGGTTGCTTTAGCTGTGTCCCTTGTTCCCCTGCGTGTGGGGGGTCTGACGTTCCTTTCGGCCGGCACCGTGTTAGTAACACCCCAGTTAATGTTGTTAATGTCCATGGACAGTGGTAATCACTTTTCATCGAATGACCCGTTTGTGCCTGTGCATTTTGAACCACCCATTTTTGATGTACTCGTTTGCGACATTTGAATTATTCAATTAGCAGTCACCCATCTATTACGTAAACCTTCGATTTCCACAATCTCCATGATTGCCACGCGTTCTTTTGCAATTGGTTACATAATTTTAATGAAATTAAAGTATCACTGATTGCACCTCCCAATAATGATATCCTGTTGTTCCCTCGCTGTTAGGCATCATAGTGACATGCTGTGATGTCAGAAAGCTAGTTCCATGAAATTCGTTTGACTGACCTGTAATCAGATTGTTCGGGATTTACTGTTTGTCCTCCCATAAAAACCAAATAAAAAATGACATATTTACTTTTGGAATTTTATAAACACAGCGGAGATTAGAACTGAAAGCAATTTGTATATTTTGAAATGTTATTTGGTCATATTTTGATAAAATTTCTGAGGGTCATTCACACCTTTAACGTTTATTCCTGTTAAAACTCTCGACCAGTTTAAGCTCTCGACCTACATCTCGGTAAAGGAGTTAGCGCTTTAATTGCTTTTCCTCTTTGAATACACAAATATAATTCATTTTATTTCACTTATGAGTTATGACGAAAAACATGTTAGGAGTTTCATAAAATAAAAAAAATCGTACTTACTATTCTTTTTCTCTCTCCCCATTCATAAGTCATCTTCCTTCCCATTCTCCTACTATGACCAGGTGATTGAAGCACTACGTTCTGAGGGTGTAGAGCGTAACACACTGTGTCATTATTGATCCCTGTTGCTTCAACTTCTACTTGCCTTCTTTCTTTATTTTCCCCGTGCTTTCAGATGGTACAATGTGCGTGTTTATCATTTCCTTCTAAGTTAGAAACAAACCTTCCTGGTGTAGCTAACGTGTATAGACGGAGGAATTTTTCCATCGGATAACGCACCTGCGCGTTCGTCGGCTTTTATTATACAAAATAAAGATGAACTGAAATTTAAAAAAAATAATCTCAACGAATCATTTGATACTCAATTTTTGCATCTCATGATCGGCTGCTTCGTTCTTCTGAGACTCTAGATGTCTCTATTTCACTTCACCGTACGGGTTTCCTTCATTACTAATTTGCAGCTCAAGCTATCCGACTTTGGAACGCTCTACCCCCTGAATTGAGGAAGCCCTCCAGTAAATATTGTTTTAAAAAACAGGTTCTGGGTTATTATTTACTATTAGGTTATAAGAACAATTAGGAGTTATGTCTATCGTCATCATCTCCACCATATTTATGGTAATTTTGTACCTTATGTAATAAATATATATTTTTTTGTATATATTTATTTATATATATATATTTTTATTTAATACATACAGCATTATATGTGTACCTACACATATATGTATACGAGAATGCTTTTAACATAAAGTCCGCCTTTTGTTCCAAAATAATAAGGAATAAATAAATGTTTATTTATCAGTTTTAGTATTACGATAGCAATTAGTTGAATTTCAAAGTCAATTCGAATATCACCTATAGTTTTTCTCATCCGTACAAATGTTGTAAACTAAGAAATCCGTAGAAAATTCAGTACATCCATCCATCCAAAGAGTTCAGTATATCCATCCGTAGAAAGATTGTAAACAAAGATTGTGAACCATACTTTTATAAAGTTTAATTTTACGTTATTTTTACAAAACTCGATAATTGTGACATTGAAAAGTTGGTTATATAAGAAAACTGTGACATTATCATCACTTTTTAGTACAAACATTGTGCGGATGTGAAAAATACCTATAGATGAACCTTAAATATTGAATCATATATCAAAACGTGTATTGATTAATGAGATTGTGTTAAAATAATTATTTTTATTTTCATTTACAGTCGACGCCTTGACGGATTGGTCCAATCTGTATTTTGTAAAATGGCGTTACGAAATACTAAAACAATATATTCTTATTTAAACCGGCCGTTGACAATATTTCATGTATTAAATGTAATATTGAAATATAACAAAAGTATTCCAAAACTTTTTAATGTATAAAAATTCGAAGTCTGTTTTGATGTTTGTTGATCTAAAATAACTTTGATTACAAAGTTCCCTAAAGAAGTATATTAACTCTTTCGAGTATTATTCACTCCCTGTCTCTCGAAAATAAGAAATTAATTATAGGTTATGATTTGTAATGAAATTCCTCATGACATAGGTACGATCTGTATTCTGAGCTTTGCGTTTGACATGGGTGTAGCTAAGTGGATTTGTAGATCTACGTGTCGGGAATAAAAGGTCGTTGGCTTAACTCGCCGGATTATAAAGAGATAATATTTTTTATAACACTGTAACAGGACCATTGACAAAAATTGGGGACCTCGTACGCAGTATGTTATAATTTAGAGCAGGTAAGTATTAAGATAAAACCACTTATATCTTTTTAATGTTATATATACGAAAGTTTGTGAAGATGGATGGATATGGATTTAGATTGTTCATTTATATATGCGTTTGGAATCACTAATCTGGAAAACAAATGAACCAAGTTGTAGTTTGTCTGTGGTGTATTTTATTAAACTTTCAAATAAATTAGAAAATATGTTTCACGGAATTTTAAGAAGTCCTTTTACAGTTTTATTCTTTACCCAAGCGAAATGGGGACAGTTAATAATAAGAACATTTCTGGGATTTTCGCAATTTATGGTACGACAAAATTTGAAAAAAAATTAAAATGAAACTTTTCTTTCCACTTTTCATAATAAAGTTTTGGTGCGGGAATCAAAACGATCATTTGTGTTTGCGATGCCAAAGCTATGAATACTAGCATAATATGATATTGTCCTATACTCATACATTGCCCTCAATCTCAGTGAGAGGGTGTGGTTTAATAAATGTTATTATTACTGTTATGAGGGCTCGTCTGTCACGTGCTAACAACCAAACCCGTCTGTCCCACAGGCAGAGTTACCGTCACGCACGACACAATAAGGTGCGACTGTGATATCGTTTATTAAATTGTACGAATTTTTACATTATATCTGTGCTAGCTTTTTCCTCGCGTACTTCTGCATGGTACACCATCCTTTCACCCTCCTTTTTTCACCCCCCCAAAGCAGCACCACGTCTATTCAATCAATATTTACATCATCGATAATGAAGAACTGTCATTCACTATTATAAATTTTCAAACAAAACAAAAAAGAGGGTATTTCAAACAATTTTAACCCACTTTTAAAGAAAAAAGTAGCTTATGTTTTTTCGCAAAATCTATTCTATGTACTTCTGTACTAAGTTTCACCAAAATCGGTATTTTAGCTGTGACAAGGTCACAGATGCAGACGGACATATGTAGTTACTTTCGTGTGAGTACGTTCGTACTTGAGCAAAGATATGTGTATCCTTCACTAACCCACATTGGAGCAGCGTGGTAAGGCATGATCAAGCCTTCCTCAGTGTGAGGAGGAACCTGAGTTCAGTAGTAAGCCTTCAATGGGTTGAATGCATGTACATATCTACATATATAGCTCGATATCTGTTTAGCTGACCTGCTATGAACTACACCTTAAATTTATTTGAAACATTCATCTACAAATTGCATCAGAAGTGTTGACCAAAACAGCTTATAAATATGTATATTATAAGATCCTCGAGGATCTAGAAGAATTCAACTAATAACTCTGTTTATGGCTTGAGATAGAGTCAGCAACGATAAAATCCGTAAAAAGACAAAGTCAACCCTCTGGAGAAGGTCCTCCAATGGATGGATAGAAGGCATGGTGTGTCACTTAAATAAGTGACATGACATGAACAAGACAGGGGAATTCCCCTGGATCCAAATCGGTCTCGTAGTCCTGTCAGTGAAGTACAAATTAGACGAAGCTTAGATAGTAGATCACATTACAGTATAAAATATTGTTGTCGAAATGTACAATACTATCAAATTTCGTATCGAAACGTTATCACAACAAGGATAGTTGATATTAATGGATAAGGTACGGATATCCTTTCCAGGTGGCCGCGCCCTAAAATTAACGATTACACAATAAAATGTTAATAGGGAGGTAACGTGCATGAATTTTGTTATAACGAAGGTTTTTGTCTGACCTCGGTGTGGCTGCGCATATTGCCCGATAAGAGATTTTCAGGAAAACATAAAGAGATTGCTTTTTATTTGGCCCACGTTGGGTGCCAATGCCAAGCAGTAAAATGTGTTACTACCGTCCTAAATTGTAGATTTATTCAAATGGTTAAGAAACGAGTAGCCCATAGACGTAATTGGGAGTGGTCACCGAAGGCTATACAAAAACTAGATTCAGCATGAATGGCAGTATATCATATCCCTTAATTATGTTAAACATTAATCAAAATTTTAGTCAATTTATTTCATCGTGTTTTTGAATTAGGGTTTCTTCATTGTTGCTGGCTCCAAAAACGCAGGGCAATATTTACGTTAAGCAACATGTTTCTTAATTTTTTTGTAATTGTTATTACAGCGATCATACCTGTTACTTTTAAGAGTTAAGCCTACAAAGAGACAAGACGCACGACAACTTTTGAATAGGGTCATGTTGGGTTTTTAGGTACGCAGCCCTAAGCGCAGGCAACTTACTTTTCTATCGTCCCCTGATGATTATGAATGGCTTTTGGAAGTTGAGTGCCAGTAACAACCACACAACAGTAGGCATAACGTAGTATATATTAATATGTAACAAAGTTTATAATACGAGTATAATAACTAGTATTAATTAAGATAGTAAGAATATAATAATTTATTCATATACATACATATATACACATCTATATAATAGAAAGTCCACGGGAACTACTGCCGACAAACTGGTGCACAGTTTGGCAGATAAGTAAAGTATAAAATATGTATATTATTTGAAAATAACGAATTTAAAAAAAAAACTTGTCAACTTAAAATGTTAATATAATTTTTCATCAAAACTAAATAAATTACTCTCTGAAGTTTCATTAAGTAGGTCATTATACAGCTTAGTAACATGGTTTCAAAATATTTCTACTAAAGTCCCGTTGCACTGGGTATTACATTTGATGACGTCACGTGTTACTAACCGCTACTAATTACTCTCACAGAACTTCTAGGAAAGAACATTCGTCTCTGTCTATTAAACCGACGAAAGAGAGAGCTTAATATATATAGAGTATTTCATTGGTTACCAATACTAAGGATCTTTGGCTAACTGCTAAACATGAATTATTTGTTACTGAATTTATTTCCGAGTTTCTGTACTAATAATAAATCATAATTATGAATTATAATAGATAGGCTTTGCTAACAATATATATAATTTATAAAATGTGACTATTAATAAATAATAAATATCATTGGACAACTCACACACGGCCATCTGACCCCAAACTAAGCGTTAGCTTGTACTATGGTGATCAGATAACTGATAAAC
>DWJZ01006111.1:0-13342 GCA_018249125.1 Asbolis capucinus
CCAATCCAAGTATCGAAAGATTTTATTCCGCCTGAAAGCCTCCAACATGGTTTAACATTTGCTATCTAACGACAACAACCGGCACCGACGGGTTTACGTGCCCTCCGAAGCACGGAAGCATTCATGAAATTTTTGCCATTTCGGTCACCCATTCTCCTGCCGACTGCGCCCGGTGCGATCGCTTACAATCGAAACAAGGCGTCGGGCTATGTATGTTTCGAACGTAAGACATTTACAAGTGCTTAACTAAACGGGGACATCAACACCGGAAACTTGTTCCAGTCCTTCCTGCCTATTTCAGCTAAACACGTATATGATAGCTGACTGATAGACTTACAGACAGCTGATGCATTTGCTGCTGTTTAAGTGTTTAAAGAAAATAAACTAGCAATGTTATGAAAAATGTATATATAAATTACAGATTCTCGTAGCAGTTGCGTGTCTTGTGGCAGCATGTCTAGCTGAACCTCCAGTCAACAGGTAAAATAATACTATAATAAAACAAGACCTACCCAATGTTATAACTAGGGCCCGGAATAATATGTAATTACATATTTTCAGTGCACACGATTTTCGTTCGGGAATAATTTTTTACATCAATTATCGTATTTGGATCGGGAAAAACTAATTTTAATTTTTCATATTTCAAGATCCATATTTCAAGTGCATATTTTGCATTAAAATGTCACAATCAACCATATTTTCAGATTATATATGTATAATAGAACAAGATTTGCGTTCCCGCGACCACACGGCCGTGTGGTGCACCAAATAATTAAACATTTTGCTTTTCTTTTCTTTCACTTCTTTTTAAACTAAGTTACTCTGATTGATTTTTCTCAATAAAGAATTTTCAAAAGGAAAGGTATTATTATTTTATACTATTTCCGTATTTTAGATTTTTTTATACATTTTTACCCGTGCCCTAGTAAAAACAAAAAAAAATGTTCTCAGTATTTGAGCTGTCACAAATTTATATTCCACTGTATCACTTTATAGTAATGATTGGATTTTTGTACATTTTTCAGTTACCTGCCACCGAACCGTGGGTCAGGTAGTAGTGGTTTTGGCCCCCCATCTGCAACCTACGGAGCTCCTGGATTCGGGGGTCAGAGACAAACTAGTGCAGTTTTTGGGTATAGTACTTCCATATTAAAAAAACTACTTTTGGGAACATAATGATCATTTAAACTACACTTAAAACCTCCCTGCAGGTTTCTAAAGCATAATCTTTATCAAAGCAAACTGAGTGAAAATTGTAGCCTAATACTCACTCCATAAGGATTTGGACAACTTTATATCCCAGAAAGCATATAAAAATGCTTTTCATTGACAACATTTCTCAAAGTCACTAAATATGGTCGGTCGTAGCAAATTAAATATTTACTGTGTTATTTATAATATTTTCAGAGGTCGTCCATCCTCCACTTATGGAGCTCCTTCAAACGCCCGGCGTCCATCTTCCCAATACGGTGCTCCCTCTCAATTCGGCTCTTCTCAGTTTGGATCATCCCGACAAAGCTCTCCATCCCAGCAATATGGTGCACCCTCTCAGCAGTACGGAGCTCCTGGCCAGGGTCGAAGCCAAGGATTCGGTGGATTCGGATCAAGTCAAGCGTTAGCCCCATCGAGCCAGTATGGTTTGCCATCTGGACCTTCGCAACAGTATGGGGCTCCTGGATTTGGAATTGGCGGTGAGAATATTTTTAAATTTTACCTTGGCATGGTAAAATTACGGTATTTATTAAGATGCTTATGATAGTATGGAATTTCTTCTAAAATGTAGGTCGTTGGATAGCATAGAATCAACTTCAAAGTACGATTGCCTATATAACAGTTTAGTTATTTGGGTTGACAGATATTATTTCTGTGAGAAAATTGTGGCAAGCATTTGGGGTTCTTGCAAGTACTGATTCAAAAATTTTGGTAAATTATAATTCTGGAAATTATAACAATAAAGAGGTCACGGAATCTTAAGCCAGGGACATACAATATGTTTTCCAGGTGGCTCAGGATCTTCTGGCTTCGGTGGGGCTCAGAGCAGACAATACCTCCCTCCTGGTGCTGGACGAAGCAACGGTGGTTATGACGATGGCAGCAATGGTGTAAGTTAATTTGCAATGGGAGATATTCCATAAAACACTTTTTTATGCTCTTATTAAGTATATCTTCCTCACGTCACCTCTGTTCTCATATTGAAAACGTTCACATACTGAGTCCAAAAACAATTAGCTCAAGCTTAAATTTTTGATCAGAATATAGCAAGGTATGCTGCAGTAAAAACGTAGGGATAAAATGTTTTCACATCTAATGCCCAAGTGATTGGCTAATACAAAAACAAGGCAACTTTTTGATTCTTATAGGAACCTGCCAACTACAATTTCGAATACATGGTAAAAGACGACGCATCTGGCAATGACTTTGGACACCAAGAATCTCGTCAGGGCGATCGTGCCGAGGGACTTTACTACGTGGTGCTGCCTGATGGCAGGAAACAGGTATGGATCATAAACCACGAACGGGCTAATAGGAAGTGCCCTTTACTTAACACATTCTTGTTGTCTAAACTAAAATTTGACATAATGAGGAGGAGTTTGTGGTGCAATCCTTGAGGTAACCAAGTTAAAGTATAATTAAATTATGGCACAGAAATCAATAGATACGTAATGTAGAGAGCATCAAAAACAATATCAATAAATAATATTTGAAAGCTGTCAATAACTTTTCCATTAAGCGAGTTTTATAGTTTTTTAATGAAAATATAGATCTCAAACCACAGGAAACAATATTTAGATACTTAAAGACAAGTAAAACTTTATTAAAAATGAATCAGTCGAATTTATCGATTCACTCATTTTAATTTTTCAGACCGTAGAATACGAAGCTGACCAAGGTGGATACAAACCCAGAATTTCCTATGAAGATACCGGCTTGGGTGGAGGCTACGGCAGAGGTGGTCAAGGCGGATACCAAGGCGGCCAGGGCGGATACCAAGGCGGCCAGGGCGGATACCAAGGCGGCCAGGGCGGATACCAAGGCAGCCAGGGCGGATACCAAGGCAGTCAAGGTGGAAATGATCAGGGTGGTTCAGGCCCTTATTAGATAGTAAAAAACGGATTTTCATTTCATTAAACAAGAATAAGTATGTATATATACGACATAATATCAAAATTGAGATTTAAAATATTTTGCGTAAATGGTCCATTAATTTTACAAGTACATATGATATTTAATTAAAATTTGAGGATAGTTACAAGACTATACTAATCAAATAATATTCAAAATTAAAAAAAATGAGGGTATGTGCAATGTCCCACCAATATTAATATTTATTTTTAATCAATTTATCAATAAAAAATCTGTGTATATATTAATATCATTCACTAAATTGTATTAGTATTAAAGCGAATTGTTTAGATTTAATACGACGACTTTTGCCAGGTAAAAGGACTTTGAGCCATATTAGTTTTAAGTTAAAGTACAAAATTGGAAAATCGGTATTTTGATCTGAAATACGTTTTTGATATTTTAGAGAATAAAACGGTTTTCTGACTTATTTATGTAGGTTTTGATCATTTTATACGAACGATTTTTAAGAATCTTTGTTATCAGTTCGTATAAAATTGATGTCTAAGGATCGAGAGGCCAGTATTGCCAAAATATTTCTTATTTGCTTTTAGATTCTCTTTAGTTTCGTCTTTAATCCTTGTACCTGTTATTTTCTTAGGTTTAAGCCTAGTCTTTTGCTTTTTGTATTCCATGATCTTTATAATACTAATCTGTAAATATGCTCGTATGTTCTTAAGTAATAAATTCATATTTGGTAATATTTTTCCTTTTATTGAACAACACTTAAGTAAGGAATTTGAAATGTACATTGTATTCTGTAGGTACTATAGATTCGATATAAATGAAATTTTCACTAATAGCATTAACTAGAACAATATTCAAGTATCTACTTGAATTTTGCACTTTAGCAATTTGGTTGGAGCCAAGACGCGTCTATATTCAGCTGAGGTAAGGATTAAATAGAATGCAGTATTTATTTAGGCCGAATATGTGCGTTCTACAAATGATGTATAGCCCTTAGGTATACTGACAGATTTCCCACTTACATATATGAACAGGGTGTGGACATCGTGAAGACACTGATGTTTTTTCGTTGCTTAGGTATTAATGATTTAAGAAAATGAAAGGAGGATGTAGGAAATGTTATTTTTGTAATAACCGAAAGCAAATTCTGTAGCTTGCCAAGAGGTTCCATGTTAGGGAAAGTTCGTCTATTCCCTTCGTCAATTACAGCTGGTTTCGATTCTCACCCAGAACAAACTTTTGTGTGATGTTCAACAATGTTTGCTCTGTGTCTGTGTGGAATAATAAAAATATTTATATAAGTATGTAAGATTCGGCATCAGAAAATTGCTTCTACTGCCCCCCCTCCCCCACCTATTTTTTATTATTTGTGCAGAACAACGTTTGCCGGCTGAGTTAGTAATTATTATAAAATAACGTTTAATCGTTATGCTTATGTAGTTAATTGCACAAATCAAAGATATTTTCTTAGAACTACCAACTATCGAGTTGGGCTACGTCATTTCAGATTATAAGCAAGTAATTAAATGAATTACTCAATATTTTTCAATGATTTCATCTTTAATCATGGAACATATAATTAAATAACATGGCCAGAATAAGCGAGTCTAATTATCAATGGATAACTAAATCAATATAAGAACTGATTTTCATTCGTTCAATGTTTTGCAGCTCATACATATTTATATTTTGTAAAAATGAAAGCTGTGTTCATATTTTCGTTATTTTTGTTCGCCAGTGCGGTAAGTTTCTTAATCATTAAAAACTAAGTAAAAATTAGAAAGGTTATTTTAAAAACTTTAAGGGTATTTGTGGTAAATAAAATACTTAATACTTTTTTTTCGTTTCTCTGCTTCGGTTTTCTTAGATACCGCCGCCTTTAATGTACTTTAAGGGGAGAAAAAAAATTACTTGTAATTTATAATGTAAGTTTAAAAACGTTGGACACCCGAACGGTATTTTAATTTTTTTGTATTTCAATATCCTTTATTTCGTTAAAAGAAAACATGAGGAATCATATTCGAATTCACCATAAAGTTCCATTTAACATAAATTTTCAACGGATTGGCTTTTTAAGAAATGTAATGTTATTACCGCCATTATCTCTAGTAGTTAGAATACAGAAAAAATACAATACTTTCCTTGAAATTGAACGAGAAATAGTTTTTGGGATTTAAAGCGGGAAGAGTATGTATTTAGGTCCAATAACAAAACGGGAAATATGGTTCGCTTTACCGACCTTACGCTGAAGCCGAGACTTGCTGGAAACTGAAAATCCGTCACTGCTATTTAAGAAAATGGTGATATAGTGTTAGGTTAAGTTTATCAACTTGGCTATAGGGTCCTACTAAAAAGCCTAGAACATAGTTTTTGTATTCCAGAACGCGTTTCCCGCTACGGATATCCAAGGGTTCGGGGAAGTAAAGGATTATTCAGAACAGAAGCCGGTGTTAATTACGCTGGTGCAGACAGTTTTAAGTAAGTTTTGGATACAAAACATTAGGTAAATACTATAATTTTAAAGGGTACTCACCCTTGACTACGTATTTTATATACGAAACTATAAACTATGTATTTTATATATGAAAGATACTGTTGGCCAGAGGGTTCATGCCACGCCAAGTGTGCAAAATAAATTTCGCGGGGAAATCAGAGAAAGAAGGAAAGCTGTACATCGGCGAAGAATCCAGAGTCAAAAATTACCCTGCACCAAAAACCTTATATCCAGATCAAGAGAAAGAAGAATGAGAAGGAGAATGACTAAAAGAGAAGAAAAAGTGAGAAAAGGTAATGATAAAAATTAGTAATGACCTATTTTGTTACAGATAAAAACGTGTGTGATGGGATGCCATTCCTAGAGGACTATGTGTCTCTGGACACCCGCATCATGCTGGGCTACGTATGTAAGAAACTCACCGAGCAGCTGTTGTTGACGATTTTTTCAAAATAAACGTTTGTACTTGACCATATTTTTTTTAATTATCTCTACTGATTAGGTATGTATTTTTATTTCTAAATCCGTGGACTAATCTCTGTGGAAATGACTCTGTGGAATGGAATAATCTCTGTGGACTATCTGTATCACTGATCAGCAATATCGGATCAGCGACTATTATGTGTCTGGACAAATTACATCTCACTTGAATTGTGCGCTGGAAATTTTCAAGATATAGGTAGTACAGTCAAAAAACATTTAGCGGAAATTTTTAATTTATAAGCCTATCGAAACAAAATAAACTCTAAATTATTTTATTGACACATACACTCATAAAGCAGCACCTAAAAAGCTCGAATTCAAAACTGAATAATCTAGACATGTAGGTAAAGTTATCTAAGTATCTATTATTATACATACAGTACATATTTTACATTTTATACGGGTACTCTTAATCAAGTACATATCTGTGAAGTTACCTCTGAAGATTATGTCTAGACCAGGCCTCTTTAGATTCATTAATCACTAATGCTTATCGGTATGTTTATATGAGCTCGTTTGCATGGTTTCATTAAAGGAAAATTCAAAGGTCCAAGGCAAGAGAGGCATAAAATAACTCTGTCATTCATGCACTATTTAATGCAAATTGTATGTTAATATAGCGACATCTGTTATTGAGTAGTGAAAACTAAACCAAACAATGAACGTATAAGTAGCAAAACTATTGCTTTTCTGATTAAACTGTTTTACTAAATTACTTAATTATTAAATTTCACAATTTAATATAATAATAAGGTATAATTATCCAACTCAATTACCATAAAATCGAATTACCTACTGTGATTATCATAGTCAGTAGAAATTTAAAACCAAGGCAATCGGGTAATAAATCATTTATTCTTATAATTACAATTCTTACACAAATTGTTTGATGTACTATTCTTATAACTACTTAATAACAAATCAACTATTATATCGAACCAAAGATACCACAGAAAATAAATATTCATCGAAAACACAGACATTACTACAAAATAAGTTAAGCTTCGACACTCTTGGTAAACAATTTAAATTTAGAATCATTAGCCGACAGTTACGCGCGCTTTTCATACCTCTAAATGAGATTCAAAATCATAAATAAATTGAGAGTATGACTTATAATACTGAGTACAGCCCCGGCAATTGGCGGCTATCTAGGGCACCAGTGCGCTAGTCCTAAAATATCGCGTTTGTGGCCTGTCTCTCCTAGTTTGCACGCTTAATAAGAGATGGCGCTAATTTCTCCTTGATCATGAATATTGATATTAAATCCAAATGGCAATCATTATTAACAGTTAGACCAATAAATCAGTATTATTTTAACACCTTTATTAAAACGATTCCTACATCTGCTGTAGTTACTTTAATTATCTTTAATTATATAATTTTAAACTATGTTTTACGTCGTACATTATGGCGGTAACTTATTTTGTAGCAGGCACTATAATATGAATATCACTAACATACTAGAGTTATACTCAAAGTCACTGAGATGACCTGAATTAATTGTGTCTTATTAACATTGATTTTGAATTATTTTATATTAGTAACTGTCTTCGCTTCACTCCCGAACGGCATAAGATTTTAGACGAGACTCTTTAAATTAACACTCAAACAGACACTTCAAACACCATTATAAGCATGTTGCCAGTAACTCAATACATCAATGAAAACTGTACATAAATTAGTTAACCCGTTCTGACTTTCGGTCACAAAGACATAGAAAAACGAACAAACAGAAAAAAAAATCCAGGTTTAAATAAATACTGAGGGTATTTATTCGTTTTTCAAATTTTTTTCTCATCTATGACACGAGTGTTTTTCATACACAGAAATCGATCAATTACAATTTTATATGTATACAATATAACAGGCAGTTCTGCCATGGTGATTCCTACGTATTAGAAGGCGAAACTATATTATGAGTTTGATGTATAAGTAGTTTAAATCAAATATAATATCTTAAAAAATAATTAGTAAGAATTAACAAATAAATTATAGTACTTATGCCGATTCGCGTACACTGATAGTATAACATATAAGTTAATTGGCCATACTGGCCACATATTGGCCACAATAGAGCAAATATGGTCGCAGTGGCTTTTGAGTTTATTTGCCTTACCCATCTACTCAGATAATAATAAGTATAGAAGAAACACTCGAACCACTTTTTGAGCTATACAAAGAAATATAATATTTACAATGACAGATATCAAACATTTCTGGGAACGAAAAGGAACATTAAAAATGTCTAAGGAAAATAGTGTGAATTCCATTTTTATAACTTCACAGTTTAAACATATCCAATAATGTGATTTTTTTATTTTAATACTGACTGTACCTTAAGTTACAAACATGTTATATACATAAATATAACAATGCTAAACCTATACTAATTTATTCACTATGACTATTCTTTAATTTTCATTGAAACTAATTATAGGCACATGACAAAATACTATCGATGCAAATTGTAATACATAATTATTCTAATTTCTATCTATAAAACTTAACATATTTATGTTATTATATATATATAAATTAGTAATTGTTTGTAATATTAAATGCTGTAATTCAGAATTATAACGGCGGTTTCCCGCCGAGTGTTTCTACGACCCTGGTCAGCACTCAGTAAGAAGCGGGCATCCGTGGTAGCGTAGACACATCCGCAGCCGTGTGTTGACAATTGTTAATTATACCTCAATCGTACTATGATAGTACTAATTAAATAAATATAATTTATAACATTTACGTATCGAAAACCAGCTTTACACAAACGAAACTGAGTAAATATGGATCAATACAACCACAGAATATTTTGTAGTCAAGTTTGTATGTTAAAAACATTCTAAGACCTACCTGAGACTACCTTATTTCTAAACTTAGAAATATTATATCATTTGGTAACTTTGATGTGGTAAAATCAATTATATTGTATCAATTATGCAAGTACATGTCTTAATGTAATGCATGTTTACAGTTTGAAAAGTTTTAATACAGTATTTCAATAGTTCATTTACATATTAATGAGACTTATAACACCACAAACATATTTGAAACTATCAATTTAATTTTTGGGACGTTACTTTAATAAATCGATATTGGAGGGTAGTTATTGAATGATATAATTTTAAACATTCAGTTTTAGGCAACAAAATTGTTCATTGAGAGATTAGTACAATATAAAATGAAATGTTATTCATAAAGAACCAAAACTTAATAAACATCTTAAAAAAATACTTTTTTTGATAATTTACTAACCAACACATTAGAGATTACAGTCTCAGTAACAAAAAAAAACGCAAAAATTAAACCATTAAATTCAGATCGAATAACTTAAAATAAATTTAAAACAAATGAGAAATAACAAACCTATCACTAAGCGCATATCTTATACAAAATACCTTTTAGGGTTCAGTACATAATAAAAAGACACATGAAGTGTTAAGAGTACTTGTATGTATCACTGTGATGATTATTGCGACCCATAACTGTCCCATCACTGGGCTCGGGTCACCACTCATAATGTGAGTGGTACAGACCCTAGTCCACCACGTTGGCCAAATGCGGGTCACACTTCACTTTACACAATTTTGAGAACTTTATAGAGAATTCTCAGGAGTGCAGGTTTCCTCATGTTTTCCTTCGCCGTAGGAAGTTATAATTAACTTCTAATATGTACATAACTTTAAAAATCAAGATCGACATACAAAAAAACTATTTTTCTACATGAAAACGATGGTACTTAACCCCCCGTGTGCAAGTTCAACTTGCATGTGGTTTATATTTCAGATATTTGCAATATTTCAGAGTCATGTTATTCACATCATAATTTCTACCAATTCTGAGTATTGAAAAATTTTGACACTACATAAAAACAAGAAATTAACACAAAGAATATCAACAACAAAAAAAATGCAAATTGTAAAAACAAACCAATTGGTACAGTCTTAAGCTTTTGAATAAAATTCAAAAACAAACCCAATTTAAAGGCCTGCGCGCGCACATAATACCGACGACTTAGACCAAAGGCCAGTCAACCGAAAGTAATACAAAACAAAGTTAATATTTCAATACTTTTGTACGAGTTGATATCAACTTGATACCAACTCGTATCAAGCCGCCTTTAAATTGGGTTTGTTTTTGCATTTTATTTTTGATACTATCAAGTAATGTGTGCAGACCTTAAAACTACTCAGATTAAGTACATTCATGATCATAAAATAAATACAGTAAAAGAATCAGAAAACAGTGAAATAAAAACGAGACCTACGATATTTTTGTCTTTTTCTCACACGTACGTTTAACGTACCAATCGTTTAGGCCCCTCGCATAGTGTTCGTCTTTTTACTCTAGTATATCTTAAATTTTTATAACAAGTAAGTTAAGTATCAATGTAAATTTAACTAGAAAGTACCTTTCAATCATTGCAATAACAGTACATGTTTAGATGTGGATGCGTTTCACTTATACAGCTGGGTTCATTGTTGTATCTGTGGACAAAAAAAAATGTAAAATGTTACGTCACGTTACGTCACGTCCTCAGAATCATCATTGCAACGCATAACTGTCCCCCTACTGGGCTCATGTTTCCACTCACAGTGAGGGGTATACGCTGGCCCAGTGTGGTGGACTTCACAAACTTTTAAGAACTTTACGGAGTACTCTCAGGAGTGCAGGTTTGCCCACGATGTTTTCCTTCACCGTAGCAAGTGATAACAGTAATAAACATCAATTTTGCATAAAAATATCCTTAATATATTCTTTACGACAAATAAATATGGCAACATATTTTTCTTTTTTCAAAATAAGATTTAATAATCAATCCAATGAACACTTACGCGTTAGTCCTAGAAATGTCTCTGCTGTCAACGCGAAATACATTATCTTTCACAAAATGCGTTAGCGAAGCTTCGTATACGCCTTTCCCTGGACCGACGATGATCTGTAAAATTCCATCGTCATCATTAAAACATAATCACATATAATGTCATCCATAAAATAATTAGCTTGAAACCAACGCTGGTGTTCTAAATAAAAAGAAAATTGCAGAAACGCGTTAAGTTTAACAAAATTGCAAATATGAAACACGTGTCATGGCTCTTATGCAATTCACAGCGATTTCTGGTAAATAAAAATATCCATGACGCATTTTGAACGATGTTGCCGTTGAACATTAACTCCTCGCCCAATTGCCGAATAGGAAATTTTTTACCCTTCTTTCAGTCTCCGATTCACTTCTAGGTCGCGCCCGGCATTGCTCGTCTTTGCCGATACCTTACAATCGATACAAGACTCCGCGCTAAGAGCACTTCATTATTCTGCTCTAACTGCTATGTAACGTAATTTTTTTTTTATATAAGCTTACTTATCCATACTAATAATAAATAAAAATATTTGTATTTTTGTATGTTTGTAATGAATAAACTCAAAAAGTACTGATCCGATTTCAAAAATTCTTTCACCATTTGAATTCTACATTGTCACTGAGTAATATAGGCGAAATAAATATTTAAACAAAAATTGTATAATATATAAAGATAATAAAATGATGAATCGGCGGGCGCTCGGGCACTCGAGTGGCGGGGCGCGTGCCAAGCGGAGTGTGGCATATGAAAATGTATTAGATTAACTGTATCATACATTCGCAAGTAATTCACATATGGCATAGGGCAGCATTTTGACCATCAGCCACCACCACGACCACGCGGACGAAGTCGCGTGCAAAAGCTAGTATACTATAGTAGTTTCAATGTACTATTACGAAAAGATGTTATGATAAATATGAGAAGAAAGAAGGAAGAACAGCAAAACAAACTCCTCAGCAAAATTTAAATACAGATACATGTTTTCTTTACGAACTATACAATAACTAACTTTGCGTTACACACAAACTGAAAAATAGACAACTGCGAGATTCGAACCCAGCACCCCGTGTTATTATCATCGCCACTACGCTACCTCAGACATAACATCATAACAAAGATATAATCAAAGTCAACAGTTTTTGTAATAGCGAAAGCTTTGTTTGAATAACAACTTCTGATCACGCCACAACAAAACGATTACTGTAGACAGACATAGAGCTTAGAAATGTGATATATATCGATCTCTCTTACTCGTATACCTATATATATATATAGAAAGAAAGACATATAGTAAATACATAAATATACGGCGCCGGCGCACACGACAGTTTATACTATAAATAATAGAAATTCAACTAATTTAACAGCGAGGGTTTCACGCAAAAACTGCAGAACAAATCTGATTGAAATCCAGCTCATAGATAGCTTATAATCTGGAATGACAAATGCTACTTTGTATCAACGTACCCACCACGCGGGTGAAGCTGCGCGCGGAACCTAGTCTACACCAAGATTATAAAGAAAGAAACATATACCAATGTTAAAAAAATCTTTTACTACAAGAATCCTACATTATCCCTGATGAACATAGGCTATATTTAATACGAGAAAATATAAGGATCCAAGTAAAAATTTCGATTATGTAACTCGAGTGAAAAAATCCTTATATCAAGTACTCTGCGGTAATTATTGATAATAGAGCAACATGATGTACTACAGTTTTATAGAGGACATCCTTATCTACAGATAAGTCCGCGTACCATATGTCTTAATGTTACAGTAATGTCACAATAACTACTTTTTTTGTAAGTGGTACTTCCGAAACGAAGCGAGAGCAATTTCTAGTATGTAATAATTTAACTAAAAAACCTGTTATTCATAACAAGGGTGTTTCAATTCGAGAAAATATAGCTGTTACGTTATATTTTTTTATTATTAACCATAACCTGTTCACATAATTCAAGGACAAATAACAAAAGGTATAAGTGAAGTTTGTTTGTAGAAAGTAATCTCTGGAAATTATTAATCTAATAAAACACCTTTATATGAACCCTAAAGAATAATTAATCCTTAGAATTATAATCATTTCGTATGAAGTCTTTTGAAAAGTCTATGTAAAGAAGTCTTTATACAAAATGAAATGAAATAAAACAAGGTTTATTAAAATATTAAAAATTACAAGATTCTTTTTTTATAATATATATCATTGGACAACTCACACACGGCTATCTGATCCCAAACTAAGCGTTAGCTTGTATTATGGTGATCAAACAACTGATAAACATACATATATATTTTTATATACATACTTTTATAGATTACACACAGATCAAACATTCCTGCTCATCACAGAAAAGTTTGACCTGGGTGGAAATCGAACCCACGACCTCCGGTGTAGTAGTCAGGT